>PVIY010026102.1:0-35848 GCA_004026745.1 Myrmecophaga tridactyla
AACAGCACTCTATTGTAAAATGGAAATGTTATATACAAGATAGGGCCAGAGCAGGTCCTGAAGGCACAAATAAGTTACATGAAGTGACCCAAATGCCCATGGTTTCCACTGCTGCCACATTACCTTCTCTTTCCCAGACCAGAGCTATGGCCTCTTGGGGAGTTCCTTGCAGTGAATTGACTAAGGAAGAGAAAACTTGGGCCTGGTTTACAGATGGTTCAGCACAATATGCTGGTACCACCTGAAAGTGGACAGCTGCAGCACTACAACCCTTTTCTGGGGTGTCTTTTAAGGGCAGTGATGAGGGGAAATCCTCCCAGCGGGCAGAACTTCGAGCAGTGCACCTGGTTGTTCATTTTGCTTGGAAGGAAAACTGGCCAGAGGTGCATTTGTATACTGATTCATGGGCTGTTGCTAATGGTTTGGCTGGACGGTCAGGGACTTGGAAAGACCATAATTGGGAAATTGGTGACAAAGAGGTCTGAGGAAAAAGTATGTGGATAGACCTTTCTAAGTGGGCTAAAAACATGAACATATTTGTGTCCCATGTGAATGCACACCAGAGGGTGACTTCAACTGAGGAAGGTTTATATAATCAAGTGGATAAGATGACCCGTTCTGTGGATACCAGTCAGTCTCTTTCCCCAGCAACTCCTGTCATTGCTCAACGGATTCATGAACAAAGTGGTCATGGTGGTAGGAATGGAGGTTATGCATGGGCTCAGGAACATGGACTTTCACTCATGAAGGCACACTTGGCTATAGCCACTGCTGAGTGCCCAATCTGCCAGCAGCAGAGACCCACATACAGCCCCCAGTATGGCACCATTTCCTGAAGTGACCAGGCAGGTTGATTACATTGGGCCACTCCCTTAATGGAAGGGGCAGCGATTTGTTCTAACTGGATAGACACATACTCTGGATATGGGTTTGCTTTCCCTGCATGCAATGCTTCTGCTAAAACTACCATCCGTGGGCTTACAGAATGCCTTATCCATCATCATGGTATTCCACATAGCATTGCTTCTGATCAAGGAACACAATTCACAGCAAATGAAGTGTGGGAATGGGCACATGCTCCTGGAATTCTCTGGTCTTACCATATTCCCCATTATCCAGAAGTAGCTGGATTGATAGAATGGTGGAATGGCCTTTTGAAAACTCAATTACGGTGCCAACTAGGTGGCAATACCTTGAAAGGCTGGGGTAATGTTCTCCAGGAAGCTGTATATGCACTGAATCAGCATCTGCTGTATGGTGCTGTTCCTCCCATAGCCAGGATCCATGGGTCCAGGAACCAAGGGGTGGAATGAGAGTGGCACCACTTGCTATTACCCCTAGTGATCCACTAGGAAAATTTTTGCTCCCTCTCCCTGCGACCCTGAGCTCTGTGGGTCTACAGGTTTTGGTTCCAAAATGGGGAGTGCTTCCACTATAAGAAACAACATTAATTCCATTGAACTGGAATCAAAGACTGTCACCTGGTCACTTTGAGCTACTTATGCCACTGGATCAACAAGCCAAGAAAGGGATCACATTATTGTCTGGGGTGATTGACTCTGACTATCAGGGGCAAGTAGGACTGCAACTACATAATGGAAGTAAGAAAGAGTTTCCTTGGAATATAGGAGATCCCCCAGGATGTCTTTTAGTACTACCATGCCCTGTGATTAAAATGAATGGAAAACTGCAACAACCCAATCCAGGCAGGACTACCAATGGCTCTGAAACTTCAGGAATGAAGGTTTGGGTCACCCCACCAGGCAAAGAACCATGGCCAGCTGAAGTTCTTGCTGAGGGTAAAGGGAACATGGAATGGGTAGTGGAAGAAGGAAGTGATAAATATGAACTTCGACCACGTGATCAGTTACAGAAACAAGGACTGTAATGCTGTTTTGTTCATGTTATACCATTTAAGTTGTAAGATATCAAGTTTAAGAATGAATATTACCAAAGGATTTGCACCCTATTCTTGAGAGATTTAACATGTTTCCAGCTATATGCAGGACAGTTGAGTATTGTTAGGTGAAAGAAAAAATGTGTTTTATTGTTTTTTATTTAGGAATTAGGTATGGCCTAAGGTGGCATGTATAGCTGCCAAGTTGACAAGGGGTGGATTTTCATGGTCAGGTTCATGTATCAATTTGGCCAAGTGGTGGTACCTGTTTGTCTGGTTGGGCAAGTGCTGGCTTGTCTGTTGCGATGAAGACATTTCATAGAATTAAATCATGATAATGTCAGTTGCATCCACAGCTAATTCCATTTGTGATCAGCCAAAGAGGAGTGCCTTCTGCAATGAATAATGCTTAATCTGATCAATGGAAGCCTTTAAAGTAGGATTCAGAAGAGACAGACTCTTCCTGCTTCGACTGGTGAGCCTCTCCTGTGTAGTTCATCCATTTCCTCCATTGGAATCATCAGCTTCACAGCCTGCCCTGTGGATTTTGAACTCTGTTCCCATGGTCATGTGAGACACTTTTTTATAAATTTTATATTTGCGAGTGTTTCCTGTTGATTCTATTTCTCTAGAGAGCCCTAACTAATACAGATCATCTCTCTGGATGATGTAATTTAGTGAAGAGTTGTTGTTAAGCTGGATTTGGTGATGACATGTCTCCAACCATTTGGGTGGGTCTTGATAAGGTTTTGGTGTCCTATAAAAGAGGAAAAAGAGAATGAGAGATTAAGGGAGAGCAGAGCAGAATGACATAGCCACGAGAAACAGAGTCCACCAGCCAGCGACCTTTGGAGATGAAGGATCCGGGGAACTTCATGAAACTGGAAGCCAGGAGGAGAAAGCCAGCAGATGCCGCCATGTTCACCATGTGCCCTTCCAGCTGAGAGAGGAATGCTGAATGTCATTGTCCTTCTTGAACCAAGGTATCTTTCCCCAGAGGTCTTAAATTGGACATTTCTATAGACTTGTTTTAATTGGGACATTTTCTCAGCCATAGAACTGCAAACTAGCAACTTATTAAATTCCCCTTTTTAAAAGCCATTCTGATTCTGGTATATTGTATTCTGACAGGTGGCAAACTAGAACAGATTTTGGTTCTGGAGAATGGGGTGCTACTGCAGTTTGCAAATACCAAACATGTTGGAAGAGCTTTATAAATGTATAAGGGGAAGAATCTGGAGGAGTTGTGAGAAGCTTGATAGAGAAGGCCTAGAATGCTCTGAAGAGACTGTTGGTAGAAATGTGGACTCTAAAGACACTTCTGATAAAGTCTTAGGCAGAAACGAGACACATGTCATTACAGACTGGAAGAAAGGCGATCCTTGTTTTAAAATAGCAGAGAATCTGGCAAAGTTGACTGATGGCTTTGGATGGAAGGCTGATTTTAAAAGCCATGAACTTGAATATTTAGTAGAAGAGATCTCCAAATTAAATTTTGAAAGTGCAGCCTGGTTTCTCCTCACAGTTTATAGTGAAATGTGATAGGAAAGAGATAAACTGAGAACTGAACTCTTAGGTACAAAGAAACCAGAAGTTGATGTTCTGGAGAATTCTGGGCTTCTAGGAAGGGAGATCCCAGAGAACAGTGCCCCACATGAGGTCTTGGCAAATGTGGAACCAGTTAGCCATTTCAGAGAAAGCCAGGATTGGACTTGGAGTTATCAAGGAAGGATTTGTGGAAATGTCTTATGCCTGGTGGGCATGATCCAATGCTACTGCTTAGAATGCCAACAAGAGTGCTTTGGGACCTGTATAAACAGAACCACTGCCAGTGTAAACTGGGGGTTCAGAGAAGGGACACATTAGAGGAAAAATAACTTCAGAGCAAAACCATGGAGTCTGAGGTCTGAAGTCAAGAAGCCTCGGGCCAGGAGAGTGGACACACCCAAGTATGTGGAGAGGGTGAGTTTGCCCCAAAGGCAGAGGATGGGCCTTCCACCTCATTGCAGTGGAAGAGTCATGCCACCTCAGGTCTTGGAGAGGTTGAAGCACATTCCTTGGGGTTTGGGGACAGCCTGGCTGCCACCACATGGAGGGGTTGAACATGTGTCCCAAAGAAGACAGAGAGCCCGGGTGCACCATGATGCTTGGAAAGAGTGGAGCCAAGAAAAAGCTGGTCTCCCCAATGTCCCCCAAGGTTGTATTCAGAGAGAGGCAGGCCTCTGCATAGGCCTTTGGAAAGGGTGGGACTGCTGCTTTCTAAAGCCCTGAGGATAAATGACTTTCCTACTTTGAAATCTAATGGACTTTGCCCTGCAGGTTTTCAAAACTGTATGGATCTGGGGACCCCTGTGTTCCTTCCTCCCTATGGAAATGCATATATGTATCCCATGACTGTTCCTCCTTTTTATGTTGGCAGCAAATAACTTGTTATGAGTTCTCAAAGGTCCAGAGACAGAGGAGAATTTGCCTGAGCACAGAACATACTTGTACCTAACTTTGATGAGATTTTGTACTGGTTTTAACCTGTATTACATTTGACTGTTACTGAAATGCTTTAAAGTTTTCTGATATTATAATGGAATTAATATATTTTGTATATGGGAAAAACATGTCTTTTTTAGGGTCCTGAGGGTGGAATGTGCTAGTTTGAAAGGATGTGTGGACCCTAGAAAAGCATGTTTTAATTAAAATTCCATTTCATAAAGGTAGAATAATCCCTATTCAATACTGTATGGTTGAAACTGTAATCAGTTCATCTCCCTGGATGATGTGATTTAGTCAAGAGTGGTTGTTAAACTGGATTAGATGATGACATGTCTCCACCCATTTGAGTGGGTCTTGATAAGTTTTTGGAGTCCTATAAAAGAGGAAACTTTTTGGAGAATGAGAAACTCAGGGAGAGCAGAGCAGAATGACATAGCCATGAGAAGCAGAGTCCACCAGCCAGCGACCTTTGGAGATGAAGAAGGAAAATGCCTCCTGGAGAGCTTCAGGAAACCACAAACCAGGAGAAAGCCAGCAGATACCACCATGTTCACCACATGCCCTTCCAGCTGAGAGAGAAACACTGAACATCACTGGCCTTCTTGAACCAAGATATCTTTCCCCAGATGCCTTAAATTGGACATTTCTATAGATGTTTTAATTGGGACATTTTCTTGGCCTTAGAACTGTAAACTAGCAACTTATTAAATTCCCCTTTTTAAAAGCCATTCTGATTCTGGTATATTGCATTCTGGCAGCTAGCAAACTAGAACACCTGTCATTCTCCACATCCTGGTCTTCATCATCGCACTGTAATTCCCTTCCAACTCCCTAAAACTCTGGAAAATTTTAATAAGGAAATATCAAATGGAACTGGCACCACTAACTTTTCTGAAGAATACAAGTGAATGTGTATTTTTTTTCCTTTTCCTAAAGGAAAAAAATTCCTGCAAATATTTAAGCTCTATCATTTGATAAAAATTTTTCTGCCTGTATTTATCAATATCATAAGACTAATTAATTCCATATACATATACAGTTACTCACCATTATGCAAAATGAAAAACCCATACTGTCATATCATCAAAGAAAAATGAGTACTGATTATACTAGATACAGTTTACATTAACTCAAAACTGGTCAAAGTTTGCATGAACCAAAATAAATATTTTTAGGAAGCCACTAAGTCATTCTTGAAAATCATTAATGACTGGTTAAGTCTTATGTTTAATAGTGATTAGTTCATAAGAAGCTGTATATACCCCAAGCAATGAAACATAAGTCAATTCAATCATAATTAAATGCTATCAAATCTATAACTAGTCATAGATTCTGGAATTGAACTAAACCAATCACTATTATCAACCTATTTTAACAACCTCAGAAATATATGGTAAAAATACACTAATTAAATCCATGAAGTTTATAATGCTTTTAAATGTGAAAACAGGGTAGTATAGATATGTAGTTCTGATGCCTGATTTCTTTCAGTAATTATCATGGTATTGTTGGGTCCCTTAGAAATATATCATTCACTTTATGTGTATATGGTTAAGTTATTAGATTACTATCCACAAGTTGTAGACACCTGCATGTACCAAACTTACTTTTAGATGTTGTATGAGAGGTACCAAAATGTGATGATCAATTCTGAGTTCTATGTTGATTAAACATCCTCATTTGGTTAAGCAACCAATGTATCCCAGATATCTACACAAATCAAGATTATATCACTTTCAAAGCAGCAAAACATTATGCACGGTATTCTTGAAGGTAGTACAAAAGGTGCAGTTCAAAATGTTCTCTGGACTCAGAAACTCTTATGGGGTGTCTTTCCTGAGAATAGATGTGTAAATCATATGGCTTTCTAGCCCTCACTAAAAAAATTCAGTAATACACTGGTGTGTGCAAAATGGACATTCTCATCCGAGAATCCATGTAAGATTAGTAAACAATTTGGTTCAGAAAGGGACTTTTCTGCTTGCATGGCCACAGATCCTAAGTAATAGCCCTGTTCATTCTGGTCAGGGTGACCCATGTAATGCTCCATGTATTCTATATTATAGAAGATCCACAGAGTGACTGGTCTCCAGCAATATCAACCGTGAAGATATCTGACCTCTGCATTAATGCCATTAGGGAGAGGCATCCTCTATAGGGCCAGCCATGGATGTCTATGTGATCTAAATCAGTGAAATCACACCAAGAAGCTAGATACTGCAGTCCTTCCATCTGATCATCTATTTCCATTAGACCTATTTTATTTAAATTCACCTTCTAATTTAAGCCCTCAGTTTCATGATCCCCTGTTGTGCATCACCACAACCACATAACCTAGAGAGGCTAGGGTATCCAAGTGGAAGTATTTGACTCCTTCAAACTGATTATTCACCAACTGCATCTGAGGACCACCAAAAATGAACAGCACAGTGAGCTATTTCCTTCCAGGTTGTACTTCACAAGTTTATACAGCATCCCATAAAATGTAAATCTGGTAGTACTTTCAAAAGAAGAAATGTCTGGAGGGGTGTCATCAGAAAGAGGACCTGCTGAATCCAAAATGGTGGCCCAGAATTCCTTTGCTTTTCAAGTTGGGTCATTTTCAGGATTTGATAGTTTGTAAAGGGACACATAGTGTGAATTCTTCTGGTTACCAGACTTATTTATAAAGAAGTTACAATGCTGGCTATTACAGCAAGGGTGGGAATAGCCACAGTCAATCAGCCTTGTCACATCTCCAAGACTGACATAACTGGTTACATACAGGTGATGTTCTAGTGCCTCTTTTCTAGAGTCTTTGGTGCCTTCAAAAATTACCAGCTTTCCAGCTTTAATTGGCAATTTCCAAATTAAAAATTACCATATTTTTAATTTAGTCTACAATATCCTTTATCTCTGAGAGATGTGCTATTTTTCTATTTATTCTTTCAAATTTTTCTTTATGCTCAACATCCTTTATGTTAGTAGCTAACCTATTACATTTATTTAGGAAAGTTGTATAAACAACTTTGATTAGTTGTTCTAGATTCTATGTTTCCTCCAGTGTTTTAATTTGGTCATTTGGCTGGACCATATTCTACCTGCATCTTCATGGGTTTTGTGATTTTCTGTTGCCTTTGGGGATTGTGATTTTCTGTTGCCTTATCTTGATAAGGTTATTTTGAACATTGATTTCCTTCACTCACTTAAGTGGTTTGTGAAGGTTTGTGTTGAAGGTCTCCTTTTGCACTTGGTTTGTCAGTATTTCCCCTCCAAGCCAAGTCCCAGAGCCCATTCAGGGGATGCAACTCTACTTGAAGCTCTGCTAAAAGCTAGATAAATAGGCCTGCACTTTCTGTTTCTTCCCAGAAGATGGCACTATTAACCACCTCTTTACTTCAGGCTCACCTCTCCCTGACTGTGACAGCCAGTTGAGGATGGAGACCTGGTGCAATTCCAGCCAGGGATGCTGAAAGCTGCCATCCCCAGCAGTGGGGTGTAAGCAGTGTGCACCTCATTGGAGATTCTGTTTGTGGGCCCTACGGGTCTGGTGGCTCTTAGGCCCCCACTTTGGATGACTTTCATATTTCAGCTGCCCCTGTCCAAAGGCAACCTAGAAATGCCTGGTAGCTGGTTGCAGGCCACACAGCTTATCATAGGGCTTCCGCATTTCCACCTCTTTGTGCATCCCTGAGGTCTCTGGGCCTCTGCAAAGAAAGGGGAGAAGTTTTGGGACTCTGCATCTCTCTCTCCTCCCAAGGGAGACTGCCCATAGCAGCCTGTCTCAGGGGGTGGGAGCAGGGCCTGTGCATTGGCTCAGGGATAGCAAGTCTGCTGGTTTCTGGGTTCCCCATGGGAGCTGCAAAAGAAAATCTTCCAAGCCAGCTGCAGGGGTAGGATGGAGTGCAGGAGCATTCCCCTCCTTTGGGACCTGCACTTTCCTAGATCACTGGCTGGATCACCAGCAGCCAGTCCCAGAATGCCACAGTCTTCTGAGAGAAAGCATCACCTTGATGACACCTTGATTCTGGAATTCTAGCTTCAAAATGAAGAGCCAATCAGTTCTTATTATTTAAGCCAATCCACTGCATGGCATCTGTGCTTAGCAGCCAGGAAACTAAAACAATTTTTGGTAACAGAACACAGGATGTTGTTATTGCAAATACCTAAAATATGTGGCTTTGGAATTGCATAATGTAAAGAATGGGAAAAGTATCAGATGCTTAATATTAAAAGGCCTAAATTTCTTTGGACGCTAAAGCTGCTTCCAATGAGGACTTAGAAGGAAACAATGACTGTGTTATTGGGAGCAGGATAAAAGGTGATCCTTGTTACAAAGTGGCAGAGAATTTGGATAAATTGAGTTCTGATGTCAGATGGAAGGCAAAACATGAAGTCGGTGAACTTGGATGTCTAGCTTAGGAGATTTCCAAGCTAAGTGTAGAAGGTGCAGCCTGGTTTCTCCTTGCAGCTTATAGTAAAACATGAGAAGGAAGGAATAAGCTGAGAATTGGACATTAAACACAAAAGAAACAAAAATTAATGGTTTGGAAAATTCTCAGCCTATCCAGGTAGTGTGTTCTGAGAATAGAGCCAAGAGTGGCTTTGATAGAGATAGCAAGTAGAGCCCTATCAGTGGCTCTGATAAGGTCTTCCCTGAGCTTATAGGAAGTGAGTTCCCAGAGAATAGGGCTTCATGTAAGGGTTTAACTGAACATGGACCCATTCAGCCATTTCAGTGGAAGTCAGGATTGGAAATGCCATTATGCAGGAAAGACCTGTGCAAAATTCTATTGTCTGATGATTTTGACCCTGGTGGACTACATGCAAAGCCAAAATGTTTTCAACAAAATTTGTGTGAGCAAAACCACTGCCATCCTGAACTGAAAGGGATAGAGAAGGAAGAATCTCCATCTCTAATCAGACTGTCAGCTTCTTCTGGGGAATTCTTCAAAAGGTTTTATTGGCGTTCCTAGCTTTCAGCCTGTCCTTTGGAATTTGGACTTGCCCATCCCCACGGTCATAAGTACCAAGTCCTATATTAAATATTCACATATTTAAAAATATATATCCTGTCCATTCTCTTTCCCTAATATATTTATAGTCAACTCACAAGCCAGTAGAAATTCAATACAACAACCATAATTGTGGTTATTTACATTAACTAATAACATGGCCAATTTCATGGTTAAATTGATTTTTAAACTAGCATAGTCTCTAAACAAAAGTATATGGTTTTAATTAAGAATACCAATTAAATAATGATTTGCATCTCTACATTTTGCTTAATAGCAACTGTGGAGAAAAGTTTTAACTCAAATCCTTTTCAGAAATAGTCATGCATATTACTATGTAGATCTTAAGTTTCTTTGAATTCATTTTGGTAATTTAATAAAGCCATTGCTTGAAATTATAATTTTAATGTTTCGAAGATCCTGTAGGCGTCAATTACCTCAGACATTAAATCTTTGTTGTACTTTAAAAAAACAATTTACTCTTTATTATTTATTGATAAAATTTTTTGTTTCTCATGTTATATAATACAGAATCCTTGGAGATATAAATTTTAAATACAGGGCATTGTCTCTATTCCGACTTAACATTTTAAGTTTCAGAGCTAGCAAGGTGTTAAAAACCTTAAAATGGCAAGAGGCTATTTGACATGCACCAACAGTCAGTATTTACTTAGAAATATAAGGAATTTCCACAGGGCAAAGTGCCAGACGGTTTCTATTCAAGGAGTATGCTTAATTCAGAGGAATAAGTGGGAAAAGCATTGAATTCATAATGCTACATTTTTAAGTGATCAAAATTGTAAAAGGCAACTGCAGCAATTTTGTCAATAAGCATAGATGTCACCCCCTACCCCAAAAGAAAAGAGATGGTTAAAGAAGGATTTTTCTCCCCTCAAAAGAATGAATCCAGGTAAGACTACTCAGGTATCCTCTTTCACACTGGCTCAAGACCATCATGATGTCATCACCCACACCAGGAAGTATCTCATCCTCCATCTCCAAACACCGTTTTCCTCAAGGCTCATATCCAATTGAACTTGACACTCCAGGAGAGTATTAGGCTCTTAGAATTAGGACCAGTCCAGAATCCACTTATCAAACAAATTTAGCAATTTTCAGACTATGTTTGGTTACTTGCTTCTATGTCTTCACTATTGTTAGCAATTGTAGACGTCAGCATTTTAGGCCTGGGAACATGAGAGACGCTAAACCTGGCAAATTATATATTTTTATCTGGCACTAAACCTGGCATGTATAATATATAATAAATAGTTAATAAATCCTCTGTGCTGTGAGGGCTAATCCTAGCAAACCTGGAATTCACTTGAGTTGTTTTCCTAGAGTAAGAGCTACACCTGCTTGGCACTGACCCCTAGTTGAGACATGAGATGTACTGATTAATAGTGTTCCTTTGTAACCACAGGTCTAAGGTGAGTTTAAGAGAGATTCATACCAGCTTGTCAGCACTGCTTGTTAATAACTGCAAGACCTATGATTTGCCCCTAGTCTTGGCATGACTACTAGAGGGCACTGCCACTGGGGTTGACTTTATAATAAGAATATTACCAATGTGACCTTCAGGGTATAAAAAGCCCTAACCTAGACTCCATTTTATGTTCTCTAGTTTAGAAGTGTTGGTGATTCTTCATCAAAGAAAGGAAGTTTGTTCTGGTATAGCTCTTACAAAAGGAAGTACAGTAAGAGCCTTTTTTGGTCCCCTTGTTTTGAGACAGTCTTTGGCTATGATGCATATTCTTGCTTCAATGCAGTGGCTATATTGTTTCACTTTCCTGCAATAAAAGATCATTTACAAACATTGTGATTTTGGATCCTATAAGTCTTCTATAGCAATTGAACCCTGTCTTACTGCTACCCTTACTTCAAACTTCTTAAGTCACACAGTGTAAACAATTGTGTTTCTGCCTTTAAATAGAATCAATCCACATTATATCACAAATAAAATAAAAAGTAATTTAAAAATGAGAACGTTTTAGAGCATAACCTGGTGCCTGTCCTCACCTCATCTACTGCCATGTCTATTCTCCTTGCAATTTATTCTCCAATAACTAAAAAAGAAATCTGAGTTCCCTGAACTCAGAGGACTGTCATTTCCTCCCTATTTCTCCCCTGTAACAGAGACATTTCCTTGCTCACAGCATTTTCCCATAAGCAGTTTGTGCCCTGCTTCATGCACTTCCCTGGCCACACATAGGGCTTTATGCATTTGGATTAGGAGTTGACTCTTGACTTATGCTCAGCTACTCGGATTCTTTCTTCAGGGAATTTTAGATATAGAGTAATTGTTACTAGTAAGTTGTCTATGGGGAACTAGACAGGAATGCCAGCTTCATTTTCATTTGGGGCAGCCTAATCATGGATCTGATCAAACAGATCGGCTCTGGCCAAGAAAATTGAGTAAGCAGAGAAGCCAATCTACAGAGAAAGAATCACATCTCAGCAAAAGTGTCCACCAGCTAATCGAACTAGAGCAAAGCAAAGTGAGGCCAGGGCTGTTTCCATGACATATATAAGCAACCAGTGACATAAGTTCATCTTTGCTCGCTCTATCTTTCTTTCCTGTCTCCAACTCCAAATGAAGGGACAGGGGGAAGGTGTCTCAGAGATACCATATTCCTTCTTTTGACTTCTTTCTTTTGAGTTAGAGGGTTGGTCTAACGTGGGGAGAGGGACATTTTGAATCGGTTATGCAATTAAAGCTTCAACATGTACTGGAATAAACTTAACCGAAATTTGTTAGAAAGTTATAGTTTCTACCCAGATTCTGTAAGAGATGGGAAAGAGAAAGTGAACATGGTAATATGACTACAGATAATAAAGATAAATTTAAAAGCATCACACTTATATTCAAGATGAATTTGCTCAATAAAATGGCTATCTCAGTTTATATGTCTGATTTGCCCTTCTGTTCAGAGTTCTGGAGGCAAAGATTCTTATTCATATCAGAATCCACAATTTACTAAAACCTGAAACTTAGAAGTACTCCAGTTCAGTGTAATTGGGTAGATTTTTAGACTTTATGCCATGGTTTTGGTAAAAGAATCATTATTGAATACTTATAGCTCTAACTGAATATATTTATCTTTCCAGTCCTTATAATCTTGGATTATTCTGTAGCACTGTGGATGACACTCTACTTCAAATCATCCAACACTAAGTTTCTTGACACATAATTCTTTTGATTATTTTCCTACATCACCATTTCTTCATAGTCTTCTTTATAGACTCCTTTAACTCTGTCTATTCATATCTCCTCTAAAATTTTCTTCTCATCCTGGTTTCCCCATTTTGGTGAATGAAAGCACCAAACACTAAATTCTTCAAAACAAAACCTGGAATTCAGCCTATGATTACCTCTTACTTTATCCTTAATATCCATTTAGTCAAGCAGTCCTTTGGATGTATCACCTTAACATTTTGTCTACCACTGATCTTCCCCTCCATTTCCTGTGATGGAGTTTAATTTCATATCTTATTTTCACTTTTCTGGATATCTGAAATAGTCTTTGGTGCCTAGGGCAAGTATTTCCCTCTTTCAATATGTCATACCTACTGCTACCAGACTGATCTTTCTGAAGTTCTAAACTGCTCTTGCCGTTCCCTCATGAGGTACTTGTCAGAGACTTCTCATTGTTTAGCCAGTAATCCCCTCTGAGCTCTGGCCTCTATGAACCTGTCTAACCTCATCCATGACTCCTCTTATCTCTTATTTTAGTTCTACTGAATATTAACATCTTACAGAATGTGCTTAGTCATTTCATACCTTCATGCCCAGGCCTGGAATGGTCTCTCAGATTATTATAGAGACAATACTTCATCTTCCAGGACTCAACTGGAGGGTCATTTCTTTCATAAAACCCTTCCTGCCACTCCACCCCCTGAGTGTTAAATACATTCCCTTTTGTACTTGTAATTCATCTTGAATCTAATGCCAGCAACTTCTTGTAATATGCGTGCTCTTATTTGGTTACATGTCTGTCATCTCAGCTTCTCTAGCTTTAAGCATCTCCAGGACATCATTCAATTAGTACATATTAGATGGTTAATGATGATTTTGTTGAATGAGTAAATGAACATCTATGGTCCAGCTCTACCTCTGGAGAAGGCTATGGACTGATAACGCAGCATCTCATTTCCCTTTCTCACGTTGAAATATTCAACTAAATCTGTCAGCGGGCTCACTGCCTGTGTATTGTAATTCAGGGTGTGGTTTGCTCTAGGCTGGGTCTATTAGGCCCTGGAAAACCATGGAGTTTCAGCAAAAGTATTTCTGCATTGTGTAACTCTAAAAACTGTTAATGCTGAGGCTTAGAACTATCTATATAAGATTAAACATAACCAATTTATAAGATTAAACTACCAACTCTGTATTTAAGATTAAAAGAGAAAGCAAAACGTTTAGAACCTTACAAGATTCTCTGAAATGTGGCTATGACCATTGGCAGATATGGGAAAACTACACCCTTATAGCTTTGATGGCAGATAATTTCAGAAGCCATTAAAGATTATCACTGGTTTTCAGACTTATGAGATGTAGGCCTTAAAATTCTAGTCAGGGCAGTGATTGATGGGCTAGTGAATCAATGTGGAGGTATCTTTACTGGCCTCAAAGGAAAGATGCAGGAGCTATTTGGCAGAATAACTTCAAGAGTTACAAATGATAGAGAAATTTGAAGGCTTTATGCCCAATATATAGAAATGGACAGAGTGAATGAACCAGGACAACAGGTGTAAAACTAGACTGATTGCATTTGGACAAACAGCAATATATGTTTATTCTAGTGAGGAGTAAACGGTGATGGTAAATGATGAAATGTGATCTTATTTGATTTTCTTAAAGAGCAATCTGATGTTACCCTGTGTTTGTTCTTAGAGTGAATGAACAGTAGATTCAGGGAAAATTATTAGAATGCTATTACCATTGTCTAGAAGGAAATTAGAAGAACTAATAGGAAGGCACTTACAGTGAGTATGTAGAGAGACAAACAGATCTGAAAACATTTCAGAGATGCAACGGATGTGATTTAAGGATACTTTGGATGTGGAAACTGAGAATAACTTCTGCATTTCTGTGTTGGGATTGTGTATGGATATAAAGAGCCTCCAACAAGATGGCTGCAAGGCATATTAGGTACTGCTCTTGATTTAATGAACTTTATTAATTAAAGGAAAGCAAAAGTGAGGCTTAAATCCCTTTTGCTATTGAAAATGTGATCTGTGCCAATTTGAATTAAGCATGCTATTTCTAATACTTCTAGAATATATGAGTTCTTATTGCCTTTTGACAAATTATTCAGGTCAGCATCATAACCTCCTGAAAATCTTTCCTGATTTCCCAAGCAGACCCTACCAGGTATATGCCAACATGTGTATTCTTCTATTGTGATACCTATCCTGTCATGTGAAATAATTTGTTCATAAATACATCTTTGTGTCTGTGTGTGTGTGTGTGTGTGCCTGTGTTTCTCCTATTGAAGTGCACACTCTTCCAGTATAGAGAGTACACACTATTATCCTTTCTACGCAATGCTTGGTTCAATGTGTGGGAGGCATTAGGCACTCAATAAATGCAACTTAAAATAAATTCCAATTATTTCTTTTATGACCTCAGACCATTTTATAAATTAAATTTTTTCTTACGTTAATCCTATGTTTAGGAAGTTATAAATATATATGTTATTATCCCATCACCCAAAGGAAAGCAAAAATTGTTTACCCAAATTACATGGTTATTGATGGCCTGTTATGGTTCAGGCTCTGATCTAAATTCTTGAAATTAGTTAACCTCAGCCAATCTTCTGATTTGTATTGGGCATTTACATTAATATTTACTTTGCAGATAAGGAAGCAAAATGACAAAGGTTATAGATTGAGGACAAGGAGCCCGGTTGGGCTGATTCAGAGCCTTGTTCATTACCACCTGCTCTTTTGTTCTGCTGCAGGCAACGCAGTAGATAACATATTCACAAAGGGATTGTGCATGTATCCTGGAGCTCTGCTTCACTTTTTCTAATACTAATGTATCCTGCTTTGAAAATATCAGGGCCTTTTGGCGGTATCACTGTGCAGCAGCATGCTGTTAATCCAATAAAAAGCACATTGGGGTTTTGTGCATATTTATATATTTTAACGGCAGTGGGAGTTGTGTGTTTCACTTTTATGGTCCACAATTTGTTTCTTAGACAATAAGAGAGCTTTGTGTTGCTCCCTGTTTATGCGTTCTGTGGCATAGATCCCGAATGGGTGGTGAAGCTATGGCACAGAAATGTAGGACAATGCTCCAGGCTTCTGCTGGGAGCCTCCCTTCCTCTAACAAGTGGGGGGAGGTTTTTGGATGAAATCGGTTATAAAACCGAAGTCACTTAAGGTAGGAAAGAAATGGGATTTTCTTCCGTCTTCCAGATAGATTTTCAATTAGGTACATTTAAGTATGCACCACACTCTCTGTTGACATTAGTGAACATATGCAACTGAGTTATTGGTACTTTCAAACTGGTAGTGAGGGAACCAAAAATTATCATTTAAATAAGACAGTTTCTTAAGCATTATTTATTAAATGATCAGAAGAGAACAGAAGTTAAAAATGTGGATGAAAGAAATACTTTCTTTGACCCTCCCTTTGGATTGTAGGGACCAATGGGTTAGTAAGTGAAGAATTAGAGGTGTATGGATTTCTAAATGTAGTTTTCATGGTTGGAGGAAAATGAAGCTATCTCCACTGTTAGGAGCCAATCATTTTTCCACACTTCTTTAGCTTCCATAAAGAGGAATTTCCCCTAATCCAGTATAGAATTCTGAATGATTAACTTCAACATGTAGAGAAAAAACAATTATTGCTCTCATTTTTCTACAGTCTTGAATATTTTAGTTTCCTATGCTGCTCGAAACAGATACCATGAAATGGGTTTAACAGTGGGGATTTATTAGCTTACAGTTTCAGACCAGGAAAATGTTCAAATCAAGGCATCATCAAAGCATTGTGCTCTTCCCAAAGACTGGCTACAAGCTATTCTCGGCTCCTCTGCCACATGGCGAGGTACATGGCAGTATCTGCTGGTGTCTCTCTTCTCTTATAGGTTTCATTGATTTCAGCTTTCTTGCTTCTGTGGCATTCTGTGTATGTGTGTATGTGTATTCATTCTGTTTATAAAGGAGTCCAGTAATAAGATTAAGATTCATCCCAATTGAGGTGGGTCCCATCTTAATTGAAGGAACTTCATGAAAAGTTCCTACTTACAATGGGTTCACAGCCACAGGAGTGGATTAACTTTAGGAACATGTTTTTCTGGGGTACATACAGCTCTAAACCTGCAAGTAAGACTTGCATTTATGGTCCCAATCTACAAAACATAGTAACAACCTTTGAGAAAGTCACTGAAAGACAGCATTCACAGTCAGCATGATGGATGGTGCATTTTATGTAATTACCATAAATAACTATATAAACTGCACTTAATAAATGTTATTAGGTATCTGTACATACAGGAAGATCCAGATTGTTTCAATAAAAATGGGTTCTGAAGAGCCTGGGCTTGTGAAAAATAAATATTGCTACCTTTTTCTCAAGGTGGTAGATATGAAATTAGCCAGGAATGATGCATTTGACAATAGAACATAGAGAGATAATTCTTGGGCCCAAACAGGAAGAATGATGTGTGAACACTATGAAGAAGCTTCACATGTATTGATTGGACAATAAATATGTACCTCTTCTCTATCCACTATTCTAAATCTTCATCAATAAGTCACTAATCCTACATTACCCATAAAATTTGCAATACACTTTTAAATAAATTGTTTATATAGACAGGAGGCCCACATACTCTAGTGATGGCTCCTTCCTAAATCTTACCTGGATAAGCCCAAAGGGACAGCTTGTTTCAATTCAGTGCTCTAAGGATGGAATGGGGAAATTTGTGCAATATTGTGATTCAGTTAGAAGGCCTGTTTGTCTCAAATAAAGCTGCATTTTTACACTTAGCCTTTTGTAATAATGTAGCTGATATTTTTATTTCCCTTTTGCCTTCCTGGCTTTTGCCTATTCTTAGTTGGTTCAGAATCTAGGTAAAAAGAGCACTGTAAGACACTGGGCCCAGTTAGGCACCGAGACCCACTGTGAAGTACATACCTTTTATAGGTCAAGGTAAAGAATATAGGACAATTGAAGACCAAAGAGACACAAAATGTTCCAATCAACTAAATTTTTGATATGTTTCTCCTCCCATTCATCTCACCTCACTTTTTTTTTGCCAAAAGAATTAATCTACTATTTAGATACAAAGCTTATAGTAATATATCTTATCTTGAAACTTATTGCTATGAGACTGATAAATGTTGTTATGAAAGTAGGTGTTGTACTTTTCAAATACTGTCATGTAAATTATGTCATCTATAGATCTGTGAGGTAGGTAGTGCTATTATTACTAATATCCTACTTTCACAGAGGAAAACAAGCTCAGAAAGATAAAGTTGAAGTGGTTTACATTAATTCGCCTGGTTAATTCAAGTCAGCTCAGTACTGAGTTTTTAAATGTCCTTGTATATTAAACTTGCATTTGAAGTATAATATGCCTATAGAAAAAGTGCACAAAATGTAATGCTTGGTATACTTTTACAAACCTAGCCCACTTGTGTAACCAGCACCCAGATCAAGGAAAAGATGATTCTTACGATCTCCAAAGCCCCACCATGTATTGTCTTAATAATCATTCCCAAGGGTAATTGTTTCCTAACTTGAAAGAGCATAGGTTAGTTTTGCCATTTTATTTATTTTTTAACATGGATGTAATAATACAGTGTACTCTTTTGTGCCTCAGTTCTAGAATTCAGCATTATGTTTGTGGTTTTTATCCATATAGTCATGTGTATTTGTAGATTGCACATTCTCATTGCTGCATAGTGTTTCAATATGTGAATATGCAACAACTCAATTATTCCACTGTTGATGAGCATTTGTGTAGAAGATTTCGTCTAAGCAAACATTTTAGTACATATCCTTTCATGTGTGCACACACACAAATGTACACAGACACATATATAAATATGTGCACATTATTAGGGAGTATTTTAATAATTTTCTATTGCTGTCAGAGCAATCACAAACTTAGTGCCTTAAAATAACATAAATTTATTATCTTATAGTTCTGCAAGTTAAAAATTTAACATAGATCTCAGTGGACTAAAAGTAAGCTGTTAACAAGGTTGAATCCTCCCTGGTGGCTTTAGGGAAGATCCATTTCCTCATCTTTTCCAGCTTCTGGAGGCCATCCACAGGCTTTGAGTCTTGTCTGCTTTCATCCGACTTGGAAACCAGCAATGTTTTATCTCTCTGATCATTCTTTCATGTAATCACATCTCCCTGTGACTATAACCAGAAATATCTCTGTACTTTTAACCATGTGATTATATTTTGCCCACCCAGATAATCCAGTGTAATGTCCCTGCAGTGGGTTGAATGGTGGGCCTCCAAAATATATGTCCACATCAAATCCCTGGAACCTGTGCTTGTGACCTTACTTGGAGAAAGGGTCTTTATGCATAAAATCAACAATCTCAGGTAAGATCATCCTGGGTTATCTGGTGCATTCTAAATTCAGTGAAAAGTGTCCTTAAAAGAGACACACAGAGAAGGAGATGACCATATGAAGTTGGAGGTAGAGATTGGAGTGAGCAGGCACATGTCAAAGAATGCCAACTATCACCAGAAGCTGGAAGAAGCAAAGAATGGAATCTCCCCAAAAGCCTCTGAAAGAAACAGACCTGCTGACATCTTGATTTCAGATATCTGACTTCCAGAATTGTAAGAGATACATTTCTGTTATTTTAAGCAAACTTGTTTGTGGTAACTAGTTACAGCAGACCTAGGAAATACACTTCATCGCATTATCTTTAACCTTAATCACATCTGCAAAGTCCCTTTCACCATATAAGGTAATATATTCATAAATTTCAGAGATTAGAATGTGTGCATCTTTGGGGATGTTTTAGGATGGATTTTTTGGGTCATGCACATATTCAGATTTAGTAGACATTACTAGTTTTTAAAATGTGGCTATGTCAATTTGTCCACCTACCAGTCATATGTGCAAGTTGTTAATACTTGTTTTTTTTTTTTTATCCTTTTATACTATTTTGGAAGATAGTACTGTGAGGTGTACCTCAGTTCTTACAGTTTTAAAATTTCTGTGCTTTATATAATGCTGATCGAGAATAGTGAAGGAGCTAAGATTTTGTCATACTTGCAATCTAATAAATTAACCTGCCAGTTTCATGGATGTTGGCAAAAGACACAAAATTCCTGAGTCAGAGATAAAAGGCTGTTTATTACTCCTAGCAAAAGCAGTAGTCAGAGTATCAACATTTTTTCCAATTCCCCATGCCCTAATTTCCACAGGGTGACACAAATAGTGCCAGTTGATGCCTGGAGTGAGTTGCATTACAAGAAAAAGGAACCATGAGCTTAGGTCCTTGAAATGTATATTAAGGAATAAGCATGCCTGCATCATGCCTCAAAGGAAACTATATGACTATCTCCAAATGTTGAAATAAGATTTCATTTTCCTCTAGAAGGAGATATTGTCTCCATCTTCTAAGGTTGTAACCTAAAAATATTTTAAATTATGTACCATAAAAAGTCAGAAGGTGAGAGACACAAGGGGAATTGTCTCTCAACATGCTGCTTACCCTTAATCTATTATTGCATTGGTAAATAGATTATGATGCATTCAACAATCAAGATTCACCATATGACTGAGGTATGAATAAAAACAAATGAGAGGATGTCTTTGCCTTCAAAAAGCTTACACACCAGTAGAGATACAAATCCCTACACAGACAATAGTCATATTAAGTGATTTGTGCTAAGCATGTACCAGTAAGGCTCTCTCCATATCTTACTAAGTTCTAGAACTTACTGTTATTAAGTTTGTTTACATAGTCCTTAGTTTTGTAGAAATTTACATTTTTATGTAATCAAAACTGTTAATTTTTTAATTTCCCTTGGGTCCTGGAACTTAATAGGTATGCATTAGTTATGTAAATAAACATTTCTTTTTTTAAAAAAGAGACAGAGACCATTGGTTGCTGTAAAGTTTAAAGAAGAATTCAAAAATTTAAAGAGGAATTCAAAAAAGAGATCCTGTAAATAAATTTTGGTGGCTGATGTTAAAGGAAGCAATGGAGAAAGGGTAGGCACTTTAAGTGAAGGGAAGAGATGTGAAACAGAACTAGAACACTCACGTAAGTCCATTTTTACTAAAACAAACTAAGTTTAGAGAATAAGAAAGAGTACAATGTTAGTGGGCCAGTTCCCCTGCTGCTTTCCCCAAATGCAAGAATTCTCTTTGTTGTGAATAAAATTGTTTAATCCATATCCAGAAGTAAAATATGCGTTGTATATTGAGTTGCTGTGATATGTATATGGGAGGGAAGGGATTACAATAGGGAAGACCTGAGATATTGATATTGCACTAGAAAAATCTGATGGTGCTCTTGGAATGAACTGTGTAAGAATAAGAGGAAGTTATTATGTGAGATCAAATGCCAAACAGTCCTGCTTGAGGGAAGGTCAATGGGGAGGGTGCCAGTGGGAAGGAGGAGTGGACTGTAAGCAGCAAACCTGTATCCAGAAACGAAATCATACATTTCTGAAGAAAATTCTTATCTTGGGCATTTGGGAAAATGGTGGTGGCTTTAATGTTTAAAAAGAAGGCAGGAAGAAACTTAGGATTCTCAGCGAAGCTAAAATAGCCCCCCCACACACACACACACACAGACACACACACACAACATGTCAATGAATTGCAGGGATAAACAATTCCATGTTCTTTTAGAAGCTCCTCCTTCTTAGTGGGGAACTAAAGCAGAGTTGAGAGGACAGGAGAGAGCAATAGCTACCTGAAATGGTCAGAAAATCTGCTCTGGGGAGCATGTTCTCCCCTTCATTGAGGACTTAATAAATTAGATTGATGACACACATGCAAAATAAAACAAAACAAAACCCTATCTACAATTCACAAATGTTGAAATAGTGATCAGTATTTGTGAATATTGAATGTTCTTTCTCAAATGCAGCCTGGCACAGATGTAAAGAAGTCGGACAACTTTATCATTTCCTACACATAGTGAATCCTCGATATCACAGCACTTCTGCTATTTACTTTAAATGCTGATGTGACCATGTCTTTAAGTTGGGAGGTGGTAAGGACCGACTTGAGAGAAAGTTGATGAGGTAAAGGTGAATGATAAAAATTATAGTCATATTCAAACAATTTTAATCTCACACTTCTATTTTTCTGTGCATATTATTAATATCTTAGTCTTAACAACAATAAGAATTTTGATAAATGTTTTGAATATATTTCAAAACTGAACTTTCAAAAAATTTTTTTATTTTTCTAAATAGTTAGGTTTTAATATTTGTGGACTATGAGATGGAACACAACTTTAATGTATAGACTATTTTAAATCCTTAATAATATTGCAATTGGCCAGGTTCTCTTTGAGATGGCACATATCCAATGGAAGGACTTATTTATTCTGTTAGTGAATTGCAAATGGAAATTATAAGTACTCAACCAATAAATTCTAATTTAAATTTAGCCCTTTAGTATTATTCCCAATTACCAACTATGAAAACAAGATGAACATTTAATTAAAACAAATAAATTAGAGTTGATAAAAATCTGTCAAATTAATCAGAACTGTGTTTTTTGCCAACTAAGAAACAAATAATTCTTTAAGCTCTGGCTATTAAGCAAACCTTGAGCAGTTCTAAGAAATATATGCTTGGCAATTTATCTTTTATTTTAGCTGCGGAAATGATTCATACATATCAACCATTCCAGTTACCATAACAACAGAGTATAATGCATTTTCCTTGATTTTAGTTTTAATCAAATTCATTTGAATTTGATCACCACAACCAAAAATAAAAGAAAGACAAAAATAAGAGAGAGACAAATAAATTAATATGCTGTTTTTATTTCCAATCAAATAAAATGAGATTATTTCTTAATCTGAAAGGATTAAGCTTGTATATACACCTTTACTTTTTACTATTAGTTACATATATCTCTGTCTTGAGGCATTTTGTTTGATAACATCCAGGTATTGTGGAGAATGGCAAATTTTCTGACATTTCCTGAAACTTGATGAGCCAGGAGACTGAGTTGTGGCCAATGACGTATTAGCAGAAGTGGAAAAAGGCAGCTTCTGGAACCTTCCTGAAAAGACAGTTGGTGCACATTTGTTTCCCCTTTGCTTCCTCATCTAGTTCTCCATTTTATCTCCTGAATGAAGCAGGATAAAATAGAAAAGGATAAATGATTAACACTTTGCTAAGTGATGAGAACAAAAGTCTGATGCCACTCTTGAGTGATAAAGAAAATTTTGGAGACGGGATTCTTTTCCTTTATTTAACAAAAAGTATAGAAAGAAGGAAAATGGGGTAATGATAGAGCAAGAATATTTTAGGCTAAAATTCCGGAATATTTTCTAAGAAAATACACTTAGCACAACACGATGGTGCTATCACTAGCATTGCTGGAAGTAGGAATGTAATTGGATGCGTAAATCGATAAGCAGTTGAAGTCATCAACGCTACCTCTGGCCATACCTGGCAGCTCTAGGACAGAGCAGATAGGGGAGTCACGGGGATAAAATTGCCGGCCCTCAACACTGGGGTCAAAGAACTCGTGTCCATGCAAAATGCTGCTGTAAATGAGCTGGTCTTCTCACACCAGACTGCGTTTTCTATCTCCTGTGAGAATGAAATCAGGTTTTTCATCTTCCTTCCTCCTCCTCATCTCTTTCTCTGATACATGCTCACCTAGACTATGGTTCTTCAGAAGGAGAAAAAGGACAACTTGACAGATTTAATTATTTTATTTTTTTAACTTACTTTATTTCATTTTACTTTTTAAAATCTACGTGGCTTTTAAAGTGTCCCCTGTGGTTCCTTAGTTCCAGTGTCATTCAGCCAAGACTCTTCCCTCACACAACAGCCTCAATTTGCCGATGCTCAGAGGCCCTGATTTTAAAGTGAGGCTTTCCGGTAGTATTGTATGAATCAATTAGATTGTAGGCTTAATAGATATTTTTTGTTTTGGTGTTAATGTTTCTGAAATTCGATCAAACAGCTTTTCAACTATCACCACATACAGATTCTGAAATAGTAGTATTTTGCTCAAGATTTGCAAGCATTTTTCTTCAAGAATGAATGTCAGTAGAGCAGTGATTCCTGAATTAAAGCTAACTGTGCATCTGAGGCTAAGAGAGTCATTCTGAATTTTAAAAGAGAGAAAAGATTAAGGAAAAAATAGGGGAAAAGCCTTATAAAATGAATCTAGAATTTGGTAGTGCCATCTGTCGTTCAGAAACAAAATTGCATGTGCTTTAAAACTATAATATCCTTCTCTGTTAAGTATCAAAGAGAAAGTATTATAGCACTAATATAGTCCATGATGTTCTCAATACATTAAAAAGAAGAAAAAAGGAGGTACTTTATTCATGCTATTTCTAAATTTGTTTTCAAGAGCATGTCATTTCTTTTAGATTGTATAACATGCTATAACTTTTAAATTGTTATAAATATCAGTATTGCATAAATATCTAAAATTCAGCAACTTAAAAAAATGCCTAGTTCAGGCTATGGTTAAAAATGAAAAATAAAATCTTAGATACAGGAGATTATGAGGATATTTTCAAGTTTGAAAGATAATGGACTAGAAAATGAAGATAACTATGCATGAACAAATAACTACAGCAACACATAAATACAAACCTTAGACTTTAGAGAATAAAATTAATATTTTAAAATATGCAGTTTGTTGATAATGCAAGTTATGTAATTTTTCTCTGTGTTGAAATAAAATCTCCTAGAAATTTTCAAGTTCTGTATATCATTAAATTATGTACATGCAGGCAAAACTGAAAGCATACCCTCATTGATTTGTTAAAAAAACATTTATTTGTAGTTTTTATGTAAAAATTTATTTATAAAACATATGTAAGTATATTCTCAGTTATTTGGATGATGCAAGAAAAAAGTATTTGATTATATATATATCCATTAGTATATTCATTAGTATTTGATTATATATGTAATTGCTGTAGTTTTTGTTTTTCATTTGAAAGAAGAAATATATTAAACCCTCTATCTCATTTGCTCTTTCAGAATCTGTAAATATATTTTCATATAAGCGATTCATTGCTCTCCAGTTTATTAAACACATTGGTTGGTACATTAAAATTCTTAACATACTAACGATGAAGTAAACCTAGGAAAGCTTGGAATAAGTTAAGTTTGTAATGCTACAGAAGGATTATTAGTTTGGACTACATTTCTATTACTTTCTTTATACTGTTGTTCACAGATAATTTAAAACTGTATAGTAGATCATTTCAACTTAGCTTCTAATGTTATTAAATTTGTAAATAGAATTGCAAAACTAATTTTTAGAATTGGGTTCTTCCCTTAATAATTATGAGTGCTCTTAAATGGTAAATAATAATAATAATAATAGAGGATCCCCAATTTTTTCCAGAATGAAGAAGAATGTTAATGTCTTTGACACCATTACAGATAGGAATGGCAGCTCAAGGGAGGAAAGATTTCATGAAGATAATTTTCTTCTCTTATGTTTAATTCTGTAAGAGATCCATGAGTAATAAACTTCTCACTTATGGTCAATGAAATGATATGAAAATATTATAAGTATCTGCAGCAATCAGTGTATGAAAATAAACGTTTAAACTAGCTTTCTGCCTTAAGTCTCTCAAGCCAATATAAACCCCACAGATAATGGAATTGCAAACTTCTACTTCCATCCAAGATGGAGTAACAGGGATTGGATTTATCCTCCTGCTTGACATAAGTAAAAAACCCAGAAGGTATCTGAAACAAGGGCTTTCAGTATGTTGGCCATCAGAACACAGTGTTCCGCAACAGACTGGAAACAAATGAGATGAGCCCTGCAGCTGCTGGGTTATGACCTGGAGAAAGATTCCAGGCTATGGCACAGTGAGAAATAGTTAAGCAGAGCTTGGGGTTCACTCTGAGTCTAAGAAAGCCAAAGTGCTACAGTTTGCAGGGCAGAGCACCAGAAAGAAGAGAGCTGCCCAGAGAGCTGCTGGTTCTAGGGGCTTCCTTTGTGGGTCCTCTCATAGCAACTCCAGGGCTTTTCTCTCTATGCACTCTTGGCTTTTATTTCCTTTTATCCTCTCATAAAGGACTTCAGTAAAGGATTAAGATCCACTTTGAATTGTGTGGGTCATTGTTTTGGTTTTCTAAAGCTGCTGAAATTCAATGTACCAGAAATGGGTTGGCCTTTAACAATGTGGATTTATTAAGTTAACAATTCTAAGGCCATGGAAATGCCAAAATTAAGGTGTCAGAAAGGGGATACCTTCATTCAAGAAAGACCGATTGTATCCAGGGTTCTTTTGTCACGTGGAAAGGTGTCTGTTGGTCCCTTGCTCCCAGGTTCCATTGCTTTGGGTTCCACATGTCCTTGCTTGCTTCCCCAGAGACACTCTCTGAGCTTTCTGTGTCCTGCAGGTCTTCCTTCATGTCTCTGGAGCATTTTTCTTTCTTGTCCTACACTTGATTTCATCTCTCTGTTCACTGTATTTTTCTTTCTATGTTTTCTGTCTTTATTCTTTTCATAGAGGAATCCAGTAAAAGGATTAAGACCTATCTTGAATTGTGTGGGTCACATCTCCATGGAAACAACCTAGGCAAAAGGTCCCACCCATAATAGGTCTGTACCCACAGAGGTGGATTAAAAGGACAAACTTTTCTGGGTACATAACAGAGTCAGACCAGTACATAAGTCACATCTCAATTGAAAAAATCTAATCATAAGTTCCTACCTGGGTGGGCCACGGTGGCTCAGCAGGCAGGAATGCTTGCCTGTGATGCCAGAGGACCCGGGTTCGATTCCCGGTGCCTGCCCATGTAAATAAATAAATAATTAATTAATTAAAAATAAGTTACTACCCATAAGAAAGGACTAAAAGAACATGGTCTTTTCTGGAGTACAGTTTCAAACTAACACACTCCGCCTTCTGGACCCCCAAAAGATATGTTCTTTCCATATACAAAATGCATAAATTCCATCAGAATATCACAAAAGCCTTAAATCATTTCAGTAAGAATTAAGTACAAAGTCTCATAAAAAACACTTACAGTCATGGTCCTAAGGCAAATTCTCTGGCTGTGGATCTGTGAACTTTAGAACAAGTGATCTGCTTCCAATATACAAAAGAAAGAATTTCTCCATAGGGAGAAATTGGAAGGAAGATAAGGATCATGGGTCCCAAACAGTTCCAAAAACCTGAAGGGCAAACTTCATTAGATTTCCAGGTCTGACATTTCATCCTCAGGGCTTGACAGAGTGGCAGCCCCACCCTTTCCAAGGGCTTGTGTAGTGACCCTTTTCTCTCCAAACACTGGGGTGAGGCCTCCAACATCTCCAAGCAGTTGAGAGACAGCCATGCTCTTGGCCTCACCCTCCATAATCATCTTGGTAGCAGCTAGACTCTTTCATCTCTGGGGCACAGGCCAGACTTTCCCCAATTGCTTGGAAACATGCTCCACCTTCCCTGAAGCCTGGGGCAATAGCACTATTCCTGAACAATGGGGAGGAAGGTTCACCTTCTGCAAACTCTGAGGCAAAAACCCTCTCCAAGTACATGGGTGGGTCCATTCTCCTGGCCTGAGATTTCTTTGCCCCAGACCTCAATTTCCTTGGCTCTGCCTCTGAAGTTATTTTACCTTCAGTCTGTCCTTTTTTCTGTTCCTTTTAGTCCAGACTGGCAGTGTTTCCATTTATATAGATTTCACAACAAACTTGTTTGTTTCACATGCAGCAAGCAGGGGTCCCAACCCATCAGACAACAGTACTTTACACAGATCCTTTCTGTATAGCTCCATCCCCAAACCTGACTCACACTGAAATGGCTGATTGGTTCTTATATGTTTGATTAAATCTTCACTTGGGGTACTGTGCCAGTTTGAAACTGTTTTGTACCCCCAGGAGACCATGTTTTAATCTTGGTCAAATCTTGTGGGGCTAGACCTATTGTTTATGTTGGGAAAATTTGATTAGATCGATTCCATGGAGATGTGACATACCCAGTTGTGGGTGTGGACTTTTGATTAATTATATCCATGGAGAGAGATGTGGCAAGCCCAAGTATGAGTGTAGCTTTTGATTAGGTGGAGATGTGCCTCTACCCATTCAAGGTGGGCCTTGATTAAGGTTACTAGAGCCTTTTAGAAGGGGAAACATTTTGGAGAAAGCTCAGAACCAACATGAGGCCCAGACATTTGGAGAGGCAGAAAGTAAATGCCCCTGAAGAAGCTATTTAAAACCAAATAGCCAAAGACCCCAGCAGATGCCAAGCATGTGCCTTCCTAGCTGACAGAGGAGTTCTGGATCCATAGGCCTTTCTGGAGTCAAGGTATCTTTCTCTGGATGCCTTTGTTTGGACATTTTACAGCCTTAGAATTGTAAACTTGTATTCTAATAAGTTGCCTTTTTAAAATCATTCCACATCTGATATATTGTTTTCCAGCAACATTGACAAACTAATACAGGCACTATTCTCTGGGGACTCATTCCAAAAGCTCAGAGTTTTCCAAATGTCAATTTTTAGTTTCTTTGTACCCAAGAGTTCATTTGTCAGCTTATCCCTTTCATCTTGCATTTTACTATAAGCTTCAAGGAGAAGCCAGGCTGCATTTTCCACATTCAATTTAGAAATCTCTTTAGCTAAGTATCCCACTTCATCACTTCAAATTCTCCCCTCCATCTGACATCAGAGCTCAATTTTGCCAAATTCTCTGCTTCTTTAAAACAACCATCTCCTTTCTTCTAATTTGCAATGACACATTCATTATTTCTGCCTAAGGCTTCATTAGTTATAACTTAAGCATCCATATTTCTATCAACAGTCCCTTCAATCTAGGAACTTCTTATCAAGCGCCTCTCAATTTTTTTTTCAGAATCTTCCTCTTATCCATTTATAAAGCCATTCCAACATGTTCAGTACTGTCAAATCATAGCACCCCATTCTTTTGGTACCAAAATCTGTTCTAGTTTGCTATAGCTGCCACAATGCAACGTAACAGAAATGAGTTGGCTTTTACATTGGGGGTTTAGTCACTTATAAATTTAACTTCTTACACCATGAAAGTGCCCCAATTAAGGTATCATCAGGATGATACCTGGACTCTAAAGAAAGGACGTCAACCTTTGGGACATCTCTGTCACTTGGGAAGGCAGATGGCTGGTGTCTGATGGTCCTTCACTCCTGGGTTTTTGCTGTCACCTCTGGTTCCTGTGGCTTCCTCTGTGGGTCTTCTCTTAGCTCCTCTGGGGCTTTTTCTCTCTGAGCACTCTCGGCTTTTTCTGCCTTTCATCCTCTCATACAAGACTCCAGTAAAGAATTAAGATTCACCTTGAATTGGGTCACATCTCATCTGAAGCAAACTAATCAAAGGGTAACATTCACAAGAACGGATTAAAAACTGGCCTTTTCTAGGGTACATGACAATTTCAAACCAGCACAGATACCTGAGGAGTTTTGTGACATATCCATGTCCAACTAGTCTAGATTCCTGTCATTTTAGAGCAGGATAGAACCGATGATGTGTTGAGGCCTGCTTGTACCAGCTTACAAGAATAATTATATATATATATATATATATTCCCAAATTTACATTCAGTAACATCATGTTGACAGCTTAAAATACCCATTATGTTGACAGCTTAAAATATGCATCAAGGTAGCCATGGTGGCAATACTTGTACCACAGAAATTAGCAACACACAACACTACAATCAGGGCCTTTCTTTGTACCTCAGAAAACCAATTGTTAAGCATTTGGTAGCACACCTGGTCTTAAGGATCATCAGCCATGCCCCTTTATTTTGTACCCAAAGAAACTGAGGCCCAGTTCTTACCAAAGGTTCATTGCTAACTAGTGCCAAAAGAAGTTTGGAAAACCAAACCAAGAGTCCTTTCAACGTGTATGATGAGCGTCACCTAATTAATTATTACTTATCTTCTTGCTTCCTTTCTGCCCCCTCTATATTCTTTTCTATTGAGTGTCTCTTATTTAATTGGAAAAGTTTATAACTTTGATGTTTATTGAAATGTACACCTAAGTAGAATATAAAAATTATATATAATGAAAATAAGTCGAGCTTCTAGGTGTGCGAGAGTCCATGATAGATTTAATTATGTACCCCAATTTAGACATGTTCTTACTCTTAATCTTCATTTCTTTGGATGGGAACCAATGGTAAATAAGACTTCTTGAGGGTAGTATTTTTATTAGGATGTGGCCTGACTGAAAGTGTGGATCTTAAACCACTGTTACTGGAGACCTTATAAAGAGAAGAAACTGAAAGCTAGACATTAGACAGGGCCAAAAGAAGGAGCCAAAGTCAGTGGAAATCAGAAGAGCAGGGAAAGGAGGACACTTGGCATGTGATGGGAGATGGAAATACAATCTAAGGAACCCTAAGGATTGCCAGCAGCCAGCATCAGAATGCTCCAGACACCAGGAGCAAGCAAGCCTTGCCAGTATCTTGATTTAGGAATTCTTTAACTGCAAAACCATAAACTGAGGAATTCCTGTTGTTAAGCCAAAACCAATTGTGGTATTTGTGATAGCACCTCTGACAAACTAAGTTGGAATCCAAACATACATTCAGGTGAAATAATTTCATAAAACATAAAGAATCATTTTTTGAAATAACTATATTTTATGCAGTGTATTTATGTAAAGTACAAGAATATACATATTTTAAACACATTTAATAACATCTTTAAAAGAGGCTATCATTCTGACTTCAGATTTTAGGTATATGCTTAAAACTATCCATTTTATGATCATAGCATTTTGTTATAAATATTTTTATTTTATAGGTAAAAGTGTAGTTGATTAAAATTTTGACATGACAGCATACTCAAGGCCCCTTTCCCACTTTGTCTGCTCTGTTTCCCATGGACCTCTGAATCTAAACCTTTCCATCTTGCTTAGCTCATTCTCCAAAATGACCTCATTCATCATATTCCCATGAAAATTTCATTGTGTCTTAATTGTCACTGAACTTATTATCTAATAAATTCATCATAAAATATGAAGAAAAGAGCTTTAATTTTCCAAATGGACCACTTCGAAAAATTATTTTTAAATGTAAATGGAATCGTATGATCTGAAACATCATATGACACATGTTTGAAAAAGGGGAATGTTTCTTTTTTATCTGGACTCTCAGAGCAGAGCCATAATGCTGCCTGTTCTAGTTTGCTAGCTGCCGGAATGCAACACACCAGAGATGGATTGGCTTTTAATAAAAGGGGATTTATTTTGTTAGTTCTTCAGAGGAAAGGCAGCTAACTTTCAACTGAGGTTCTTTCTTATGTGGGAAGGCACAGGATGATCTCTGCTGGCCGTCTCTCCAGGCCTCTGGGTTCCAACAACTTTCCCCAGGGTGATTTCTTTCTGCATCTCCAAAGGTCTGGGCTGAGCTCCAAGTGCTGAGATGAGGTACCCTGAGCTGCTTGGGCTGTGCTACATTGCATTTTCTCATTTAAGCACCAGCCAATTAAGTCAAACATCATTCATTGCAGCAGGCACACCTCCTAACCAACTGCAGATGTAATCAGCAACATATGAGGTTCATGTACCATTGGCTCATGTCCACAGCAACAGAACTAGGCACCTTCACCTGGCCAAGTTGACAACTGAATCTAATTACCACACACTGCCCTTTGTCTTTTAATTCCCCCTCCCATTCTCCAAATCTTTGCCCAGTAACACAAGTGAATATACAGCAGTTGCATACCATTCATTTCCACTTCCTCGTCTTTGAGAATTTCTAGCAAGTACTGGAAATATTGCTGCAGTGGCTAGAGCAAGAACAGAATCTTGCCTTCATTGTGTTTGCATTAGTGGGGAGGAAGGCAGGCAACATGTAAGTGCAAACTCTCACTGTATAGTGTAGTAGATATAGGAACAAGTGGATGAGGTAGGACAAGTAGGTGTTGCTATTTTAAATAAAGTAATCAGAGGAAGACTTCACGAGGTGTTAGTTAAGGATATCAAGCATTTACGATTTTAATGAAATTGTGTTTTTTCTTTTTCTCTTTGCTGAATATTTTAAAGCAATTCCAGATCTAGTTGCTGCACCCCTAACTTCATCATGCCACTGTAAAAATACAACAATATTCTTACATAACTGCAAAGCCATTATCACATGTAACTAAATTAGATTATTCCTATGCATCTAACAACTAATCCATAGCCAAATTTCCCTGATTTTCTCAAAATATCTTTTTCAGTTGATTTGTTTGAACCAAGATCCAAACTTGATTGGATGGCACTTCTGAAAGGGTGATGACAATTTACTGTTCATTTGGTCTTGCATTGAATATATTTTATTTTTAAGTATCTTAATCTTTCTTGAGTACTAATTTAGAGAAATAACTGTGCAGTTAATTATTACAAGCAACCTAAAATACTATAATATTAAATTGACCTTATTTATATAAATATAACTTTTTGTAATAATTGCCACAATATAAATGACTTTAAATGAAAGTGGTTGATCCAAATAATGCATTTTTTGGTTTAATGCAAATAGTAATGGTATTATTTTAAAATTATTGCTGTCACTAATAAAACTAATTACTTATACTATTACCTGAGCCATAGAGCCGCTGTTTTATTATTTTTTAAAATCATGGAGGGCTTGACTTAGTGCATCATACATGCTGTTTAGATACATTTAAACTTTACATGAAATAGCTGGAGAGTAAAGAAACAGCAAACAGGTGGTAATTCATCATAGAACTTAAAAATGGTCCCAGCAGGACTAAGTAGCAGCCCAGCATTTTTTCAAACAAGCATTCTTTTCCTACATATTATGATTAAGAATGTCAGATCTTAGTTCCAAGGTTAATGCCATGTGTTTACAAAGCAGCACTTGATTTAGGCCATATGAAGATTCAATAATTAAATCCATCAAGATTTTTAAAAAGTTGTCCATTTTTCCTTCTTGTATTTCCCTTAAGGTTATACTCTTTTCATAAAAATTAAAAATTATTCTGCTCTTTTAGCTCAAAATCAAAGATAGCATCTCTCTTTCTCTTCATGTACCTGTTGAATTTGGACAATTTTCAGTTACAAACTACTTGGTGCAGATAGTGTAAAAATGATTTGATGCTGATGACATTTATCAGTTTCATAAAAATAGGATTTTGCATCATTTTTCAGTAAAAGTTACTGAACCTGAACTGAATGAAAAAGACCTAATTTTAATGAATCATCTGTTTCTCCTTTGTCAGCAAGTGTATATTGACTGATGGTAAATTTATCCATCTCCTTCAGGTTTAAGGGAAATTTATTTTGGGAGAGGAGATATGAAAATTCTGAGATATTTAAGTCACCATGTAAAGTTTTCATAACATTGACTGGTCTCCGACTGACATCGGATATTATATCAGCTCTGAAAAGCTAGAATTGTTTCTCCATCTTCACTGATATACTTTAATTATAAAATATTGTGTGTTGTTTCACTTTCACATACTGGCTTTAATCATAAGCATGTTTTATCCCTTAATTCATTATTGATAGTTATTTATTTTGTTTTCACAGTGGTCCAGTGTGGTCTCTGGATTATTTTGTATAAATTTCCTATGGAATTTTTAAATAGATAAACCTTTATTCTCAACTAACTTATATCCTAAATACAAAAATGAGTCGCTGGGTCCACTCCTGGATGGATCTCCCAATAGATGGTTTAATTCTCCCTCCTAGGCTTGATTCTTTGCTTCGTAACATACAAAAATAGCGATCCATAGGTGTTAATATTGAAAACATTTTATCTATTATCAACTGAGCATTTTCTAGGTGAAAAGCCCTTTAGACAAGGTCACTAAGAGAGAGAAGGGCAGAGGAAGGAGCCAGAAGCTGAATGTCAACAGAACCCAGAATAAGGAAAAAATCAGGTGTGCCAGTTTGAAACTGTTGTATACCCCTGAAAAGACATGTTCTTTAATCCTCATTCAATATTGTAAGGTGGAAATCCTTTTGATTAGATTATCTCTGCAGAAATATGACTCACCCAGTTGTGAGTATAACCTTTCGATTAGATGACTTCCATGGAGAGGTGGCATACCCAATTGTGGGTTTGACCTTTTGGTTAGATGGAGATGTGACCTCACCCATTCAAAGTGGGGCTTGATTAGTTTATTAGAGTCTGTTAAAAGGGAAAACATTTTGGAGAAACCCCAGATGCAGATGCTTGGAGAACAGTTGCTTCAGAGCTGAGAATGACACAGGTGTTTTGAGATGCTTGGAGTACAAGAGAGAGCAGATGCCTAGACACAGGCACAGCCCAGAAGACATCATCATGTGTCTTCCCATGAGATGCTAAGCAAGCCAGAACCCAGAGCTGTGTCTCAGAGGAGCTAAGCAAAAGTCCACAGATACTTAGAGAGGAAACCACTGGCATAAGAAGCTGGAAGTAATGGAACTGGCAACAAGGACCAGCAGACACCAGCCACATGCCTTCTCAGATGGGCATTCCTTGAGCCAAAGTAGTTTTCTCTGGATTCCTTAGTTTGGACATATTTATGGCATTAGACCTGTAAACTTGTAACTTGTTAAATTCCCTTTTTAAAATCCATTTCATTGCTGGTATATTGCTTTCTGGCAGCATTAGAAAACCAATACACCAGGAGAGGCTTCCATGTGCATTGCTCTGTGACAGAAAAGTCAAGGACCAATGATCACCAGCAGCCAGCCCCAGAATGCCATAGTTTTCTGGGAAAAGCTATCATCTTGATGATGCCTTGATTTTGCACTTCTCCTGGCCTCAAAACACTGAGGCAATTAGTTCTCATAGTTTTAACCAACCCATTGCATATCATTTGCTTAGGCAATGAATGAGGACACTAAAACAGCATTGTTCTAGCTATTAAATGTATAGTGGTACAAGGAGACAAAGTTTTGCTTGCATGGGGTTTACTTCTTAATGGAGGAGAAAATCAAAATAAATAAGTATACTCTTTAATATCATAGAGCAATAAATGCAATAAAAATATAAAAACAATATATAGTGAACACATTATTTAAGGTTAGCCAACATTTTTAAGCACCTATATTACTTTTTTTTTCCTTTGCATGGACAGGCACCTGGAATCAAACCCAGGTCTCCTGCATGGCAAGCAAGAATTCTGTCTACATTATATTTTGATAATTTCCTACTTATTAGTTTGACCTTTGCAAAATAGAACACAGGAAACAAACATTCCTAGTCCCTTTTCAGCTAGGATGTAGGTAATATCTTGGGTTTTTCCAAGCAGATAGACTAACACAAGATTTCAACTTGGAATTTAATGTAATGAAGACATTTGTTCATTCAGGACATTGAGTTTACTGAAAAGTGTGGTGGTGGAGCTGTCTTTGTCTTCAGGAGCAGTACTGACCAAGTTTCTTGTATTTAGTTCCTCTAGTGGGTTGAATATGTCTTCCCAAAGTTCATGTCCACCAGAATCTCAGAATGTGACACTATGTGGAAACAGGGTGTTTGCAGATGTAATCAGCTAAGTTAAGATGTGGTCATGCTGGATTACAGTGGCCCTAAAGCCAATGATATATGTTCTTATAAAAAGAGGAGATGATACAAGGAAACACACACAGGGAAGAAGGCAGTATGATGATAGACGCATTCTCCATTGGAGAATGGAGTTAGAAGATGAGAAACATCAAGGATATCTGGGAACCACAGAAGATAGAAGCAAGGAAGGATTCTTCCCTAGAGCCTTCATAGGGAACATGGACCTGCCAACACTTTTATTTCAGTCTTCTGGTCTCCAAAACTGTGAGAGAATAAATTTCTGTGGATTTAACCCACTGATTTTCAGCTAATTTGTTATAGCAGCTTTAGGAAACTAGTCATCCCCAACAATATTAGTGTGAGCTTAGTGTTGAAAAGGAAAGAGCATCTGCAGTGATATTTTCATGAGACCAGACCCTCTATGTAGTTGGCCATTGTTCTTGACTACTTAACTCTAAGCTTGATTTTCCACCCCAAATGAAGTTTCTTTATGTTATTTAATGTCCTTAAATCAGTTTCTTTTCTTTGAAACCACCCATAGTGAATTCTCTTATTTACAACTAAGAACTGTGTCATGGTCAGGTTCATGTGTCAACTTGGCCAGGTGGTGGTACCTGGTTGTCTGGTCAGGCAAGTGCTGCCTGTCTGTTGCTGTGAAGACATTTCATGGACTTAAATCATGATCACATTGGCTGCATCCACAGCTGAATGCATTTGTAATGAGCTAAGGGGAGTGTCTTCTGCAATGAATGATGCTTAATCTAATCACTGGAAGGCTTTTATGGAGGATTCAGAAGAGACAGTCACTCTTC
>PVIY010026103.1:0-13244 GCA_004026745.1 Myrmecophaga tridactyla
CACAATAAAGGTGTTTGAGCTGTGTTAATATAAATGGAAATAGACTTATAGGCAAGGAATATTATCACAGATGAAGGGGAGTATTTACTAATGATGAATTTCACCAAAGAATATAATAATGATATGTATATGTAGCAAATAAAATAATAAAAACTTATAAGCAAAAACAATGACAATCCTACAAGGATAAATAGAATAGTTCACCATCAGTTCTAGAAAATTTTAATGCTTCTCTCAGCAATTGATAGAAAAAGTAAAAAGGAAACAATTTAGGATATAAAAAATTTAGATAGCACCATCAACCAAAATAGCCTAATTAAATTAATAGAACACTTAAACAAAGAACTATATGATATCCATATTTGTGCATGTACTGAATGTTCATCAAGACAAACTATTTGCTGTACCATGCAATAAACATCAGTAAATTTCAAAGAAGTAAAAAGATACAGAATATGTTCTCTAAACCAAATGGGTGGAACATTGAAATCAATAGTAAGATATCAGAAATTATCTAAATGTTTGATATAGGCAACACACTGCATAAGTCCAAAGATCAATCAATCAGAAGTAACATTAGACAATATTTTGAACTGAATGGTAATTAAAACCCAACATCTCCAATATGTAAGATACAGCCTTAATGATCTAAGTTTCTTTATATCTTAAGATTGTGTTTTGGTTTGCTAAAGCTGCAAGAATGCAACATTCCAGAAGAGAACTGGCTTGTAACACTGGGGATTTATTTGCTTACAAATTTATAATTCTCAGCCATGAAAATGTCCCAATCAGGGCAACAACTGGATGGTACCTTCTCTGAAGATTGATAACCAGCAAGCATGGGCTACTCTGTCACATAGCAGGGCACACACAAGGTGATGTTGCTGATTCTTCTCATTTGGATTTCATTGCTTTCAGCTTCTGGCTGTTTCTTCTCTCTGCTTCTCTGGGTGTTTATCTTAATCTCAGGTCTTGGCTTCTGTACTGTTCTATCTCCTCTTATAAACCACTTCTCTAAGAGGATTAAACCTACCTTTAATGGGGTAGGTCAAATATCAATTGAAATAAATTAATCAAAAGTTCCTATCTACAATAGCTCTGAACTCATAGGAATGGATTAAAAGAACACAACTATGTCAGCCTCAAAATACCACAGACTTTAATAAGCTAAATAAAAAGAAAGGAAGGAAGAAAGGAAAGTAGGGAGGGAGAAAGGAAGTTAACAAAACCTAAAGTAAATAAAGGAAAATAATTCCAGAAAGCCATAAAAGAAAATACAGATAAATAATAGAGAAAATCATCAACATGCTAAAAAATGTTAACATGAAAACATTAATAAAATCAGTAAACTCCAAGAAATGTCTACTAAGAAATATAAAATATGTGCTCAAATTCACTGAACTTAGAGCAGTATTTTCAGTAAATGTGCATAAGGGAACTGGTTATCAATAGCCAAAAGAATGAAAGAGAACCCTTATCTTACACCTATACAAACATTAACTCAAAGTGGATCAAATACCTAAATATAAGAGCCAATACCATAAAACTCCTAGAAGAAAATATAGGGAAACATCTTCATGACCTAGTAAGATGAGAGCTTCCTAAACCTTCTACCCACAGCACAAGCAATGAAAGAAAAAGTAGACAAATGGGGAAAACTCAAAATAAATGCTTCTGTGTCTAAAAAAACTTTGTCAAAAAAGTGAAGAGCCAGCAAATGCAATGGGAGAAAGTATTTGGAAATCATGTGTCAGATAAATATTTGGAATCTTGTGTATATAAAGAAATCACACAATTCAACAATAAAAGAACAAAAACCCAATTATAAAATGAACTTGAGTTATAAATAGACATTTTTCTGAAAAGCAAATACAGATGGCTAAACAGCACATGATAAGATTCTTATTTTCATTAGTATAAGAGAAATTCAGATTAAGACTACAGTGAGATATCACCTCACACCTATAAGAATGGCTGCTATTAAACAAGCCGGGAACTACAAATGATGGAGAGGATGTGGACAAATTAGAACACCTACGCAGTGATGGTGGGAATGTATAATGGTATAGCTACTATGAAAGTTTTTTCCTTCCTTAGAAAGTTAAATAGCAAGTTGCCCTATGATCTGGCAATACCACTACTTGGTATATACACAGAAGAGCTGAAACCAGAGACACAAATAGATGTTATCACACTGATGTTCATAGCAACATTATTCAAAATTGCCAAAGGATGGAAACAAAGTACCCATCAACAGATGAACGGATATACAAAATGTGGTATATACATATGATGGAATATCATGCAGCAGTAAAAAGAAATGATGTCCTGACACATATGACAACATGAATTGACCTTAAGGACATAATGCTGAGTGAAATAAGTCAGACACAGAAGGACAGATGCTGTACGATTTGCCTTCATGATCTTGGTAAAGGTAAACGAGAGGCTCATAATGTAGAACCTATGTCTCCTAAGGGACACGGAGATACACAGAAGCTAGAGATGGGTGAATGGTTATCTAATGAGGGTGATCTTAAATGAAAGGGAATGGATAGAAATGAAGGCAGTTCCTTAGTGGGTCTGTAAGTAATATTACCATATTGAAGGTGAACGTGATTGAAAGGGGTTGTATAGAGCCTGTATCACACTGATTAACACTACAAATAGAAGTTCCTGCAGAAACTACTTCAAAGGCACACATCTTGTACACACGAGTAAATAATATTCGGGTATAGGAGGAAACAGACTGTTGCAGGTTACACTCTGTGTTTAACGGGAGACATCAACAGTACCACAGCAATATCAGGGGTAAATTGGGGGACAGGACAAGAGTTAAGAGGAGGTTTAGATATTCTATTTGGTGAGGGTGTGTTTATCTGTTATTTTTCCATCTGCAGCAATGAAACTTGCCTAAAATTGAGATCATTGATGATTGTACAACTAAGTGAGGATAATTTGAGACTGGATTGTTCACTTTTGACATTATACATGATGCCCAATGGTTGGAAGTGGGTGAAGGATGCATTGACTGAGAAACAGAATGGTGATTTGTGGTTTATACATATGATTGAATATTGTGCAGTTAAATAAAAGAACAACGTAGTGAGGCATGCATTGAGGTGAATGAACCTGGGAAACATTATGTGATGCAAAATAAACTAGAAACAAAGATTAAATATTGTGTGGTCTCTTTTAGAAACTACTTATAAGAGAAATGGTACCTGGATGGTAAGCTCTTATAGCAGTTGCATTGAGTTAGGAACTGTAATTGTTACTTATAGATTTTGAGATGCTGTGCTATATATGTATCACCTGGTAATTCCCTGGAACTCTGGGTACTTGTGTGACATGAAGACCAGAGTAGGAATTCTGCAGCTCTGAAAGTCAACATTGCCACATGCAACAACTGTTAAAGAAACTGAGAAAGAGATCAGATTTCAATTGAGATAAGAATGAAGCTGATTGGGTCAGTACTATAGTAAATCAGAATATAGGTTAAAAAGGACATTGTCTGTATTTTAGAACTTCACCTATCATATGACATCAAAGGAAGAGACGTTTATTTTGTCCAAAACCTAAATTTTCTATAGCATAAAATCTAACTCAACCTGTCTGGATAGATCATTTGAATAACCCAAACACATGGAGCCCAGAATGAGAATGAGGGCTTGTAATTCTGTATAGCTTAATGTAGTGCCCAAATACATTCCAGGTATGTTGTGCATATGATTTAAAAGTATTGGCAAAGCCCCTTGAGGGATGGGAAAAACACATAGAAATGTTAAGCTTTACTTCTGGAGAAAACCCTGATACTGTGTCAAATAATAGGGACTCCCAAGTCAATAGGCCAACCCCTTGATCTTGAGGCTTGCTCTTGTAAAGCTTATTTATATAGCAGAGAACCTAAGCCTACCTACAGTTACGCCTAAGAGTTACTTCCAGAGGATCTGTTTTTGTTGCTCAGATGTGGCCTCTCCCTAAGCCCAACTCTGCAAACAAAATCATTACCCTCCTCTCTATGGGACATGACATCCAGAAGTGAAAGTCTCCCTGGCAACATGAGATATGAATCCCAGGGATGACACTGGCCTTGACACTCTGACCTCAACAATGTCTTCCTGACCAAAAGGGGATAAATAAACATAAGAAAATAAGGTATCAGTTGCTGAGAGTTCAAATAGAGTCAAAGGGCTATTCTGGAGGCTACTCTTACCCAAGCTTCAGTTAGATATTGCTACTTACCAGGGTTTGCTAAATACCAAAAAAAACTGTTTTATGAACCTAAAGACACTAAGGCTCTATCTGAGATTCAACAAAAGTTTCATGCACTATGATTACTTTCCAAATACCTACAACCTCCAGTTGGATTCCTAGGTCAGATAAGTCCTAAAATCCAAATGTTCCAGCCTCTCTAAGAACATCACTTTGTCCCATACCCCAACCCTATTATTGACAGACCTTTCCAACATAAAAGAGTTAGAATGGGCATAGCCCAAATACCCCTGAAGATTGGGAGAAGGATCAAAGGAGAAGGAGGATTTATAAAAGAAGACAAGATCTAACAAATGAATATGACTGCTGAACAGTATTGATATTTCTTTTAGTCTCCAATGTCTTGGAACAGCTAGAAGGAAAAACTTAAAATTGTGGAACTGTAACCCAAACCAAACTGAAATCTGTTCTATAAGTACTTGTTACAATCTACTTTAAAATGTATTGCTTTTTTGTATATATGTTATATTTCCCAATAAAATGCTTTAAACAAAGATATAGAATATTCAAATTTCCAATGCCAAGAATATGAGAGGCCATTCCATATTATATTTGTACTTAAGAACTTTTCCACAAAGAAACATGACAATATTATTTTATGTGGGATGTCAATATGATATTTTAGGAAAAAATTAAAAATGCCCAACACAAAATTTTTCAGAAAGTAGATTCAGTGGGAACACTCTTCAACTCATTTCACAAGGCAGCATAACATGGTTATCAAACCTTGAGACAAATGAACAGGAAAAGAAAATTAAAAACTAATATTGTTCATAAATTTAGAGAAAGAAGTACTCAACAAAATAATTGGAAAAATCAAATCCTTCAGTAATTAATTGGACAATCCAAAATAACAAAACTTGTTTTAATAATAAAAATAATCAAAATAATAAAAAATTAATCAAAATCAGTTACCATGTAAAAAAATTAAAGGATATAAATATATGGCCAACTTAACACATTCAAAAATAGCATTTGCCAAAATTTAGCACATATTAATAACAAAACCTATTAACCAACTAGGAAGAAAAACTTCTCTGAGTTTCAAAGTGAATGAACAAAAATCTTGTGTCGGGTGCAAGCAAAACTGAGCATGCACATCTACACAGAAATATTGTACACTTTCACACTAAGGGGAGAAAAAAATGTATAAAAAAGCATAACTCAAGAACATGCTCTTTACAAGGGACTCATTTTAAGTTCAAAGAGAGTAAGTAGGTTGAAAGTGAAAGATTAGAAAAGACATATACCAGGCAATTAGTAACCAATTGAGATCTGGCATAGACATACTAATAACAGATAAAATAGATTTTTGTTTATCTGAGATGTTTTAATCTCCCCCTTATTTTTGAAATACAGTCTTGCTGGGTAAAAATTCTTGTCTTTTTGTCCACAGTCTGGACTTTTTGTTGATGTTTTCCTCTTCCTTTGGAAAAATGAGCATTTCCTGTTTCATTGTCTTATTATCTTTTGTTGTACACCATACATTTTAATGTTTTAATATGTTAACTCTGGAATTTATTCCCTGAGACATGTTTCTTGGGTTTGTATTCAGCTAGTGATAGGAGAGAGGTTTTCTTGTGTCGGGTGCAAGCAAAACTAAGCATGCACATCTAAGCAGAAAGCACTTTTCACTATCTTTCCAAATTGGCTTTTCTTTGGCTGGTGCTCTCCATCAGAGTTCTGCCTTTCTATCAAGAAAGTCAGGCTAAGGCAGAATCAAAGTGTACGTTCCTTGTCTTTTCAGGGCTTGTTTGTCCTAGTGCTTGCTAGTGACTTAGTAGTTCCCCTGTTTATAGGAGTTTGAATGTCCCTTCTACTTCCTAAGACACAGACCTTCTCCCTTACTTGATGTTCCACAACTGAACTTAAAGCAGATAAGCCTTTGCCCCAGGTCTTTTGACGCAATTGTTTCTTAAACCACTTTCCTTGTCTCAAGCTTCTTTTGCCTGGGGTGCAAATTTTTGGAGAGGGGCATACTGGAGTGGAATTTCCCAAGTCAGTTTTTCCTAGCTGGAACAAGGAAAGGGAACCACAAAGGGATTGCCAGCCAGGTCCAAACTGCCCTGGGGAAAGGATGAGGGAGGGGCCAGGAAGGGTGTCAGGAGCCTCTTACGTGGCTCCCCAAAGTTACACTTTTCTGATTTGACACATGCCCAGAAAATGCAGCTCTGCAATTTTCTTCTGCAGCTCTGAGGATGGGCAGGTCCTTTAAGTCTCCTACCCCACCTTTTTCCAGGGTGGGTTGGAACAATGGCTGCCTTCGTAACTGGAATCCCAATGATCCAAAGTGGTTTAAAGCACTAGGTCAGCAATCAGACCACAGACCTCCCAACCCTCTCATCTTGGTGAACTGGATTTTGATATCTCTCTGGCACCAGCAAGCTATGTCAAGAGCCAGACCCCAGGGCTGTTTGCCATGAAAGTGGGGAATGGGCTATAGTAACCACCCCACAGATAGTGCAGTTTACTGCTATTTACCATAATTTACTAGCCTCTTCCTCTTGCTCTTCCTTGGATGTTGTACAGTTTTCTACCTGATTGCAGAGTTTTAAAATAGTTGATTTAGAGAGTCCCTGACTGTTTAACAGTTGTTCTGGTGGAGGGCCTGATTTCTGGAGTTTCCGACCTTGATATCTTTCCTCTTTCAGTTTTTTGAACAAAGTTTAAATAGCTGATTCAACAACTTTGTCTAGTAAGTCCAATGTCTGGGCTGCCTCAGGGACAGCTTATATTGATTGATTCTTTCTCTTTATATAGTTTATGCATGGATTTTTTTATGTATCATAAATTTTGTTGAACTCTGCATTTTAAATCATTTGAACTGGAACCTCTAGAATCAGATTTTACTTCCTCTTTAGGGTTAGTTTGTCTTCATTGTTTGCCTACTTAGTGACTTTTCTGAGCTAACTCTGTAAAGTTTGAGTTCTTTGCTGTGTGTCCACTGAAGTCCTTTCTCAGTTATGCTAGAGGTCAGTCAGTGAGTTCAGAGATTACCTTACATACCTGGGACCAATTTGTCTCCTAATGGTTTGTGTAGCTCATTGTGTGCCTATTGGGGCATACCTTCAACACTCAATCAGGCAGCTCACAAATCAGCTTTAGCTTTCATTTGTTGCTTGAATAGAGCCTCAACGTCTCTCTGATGTGACAGCATAGGGCCAACTCAGATCATCCCTGTGCATGCCCACAGCCCTTGTCATGAACACAGCCCTTTGCCTATGTGTGAACGGCTAAATTCCAGCTGTATATGGGAGGTTTTCAAAGATTCCACAGAAATATTAAGTCCTAGATTTTCCTTTTAAGCTTATTGGTTAGCTTATTATTTTCTCCTACTGTTATTTATTGCCATAGAGTTCACAGATTCCGTTTAATTCTTCTTGACAATGCTCCCAAAGAAAAGGCTTTTTGCATTGGGCAAGTTCCATGTCAGGACCAACATTGACATCCTTGCAAGTGGAGTCTATTACAGAACCACAGACAGTCAAATAATGACAATTCATTGGGAATGAGCTTTTCAATAAGTCCCAACCCCATTGCCAGATATTGGTATTCATCATGATTGTGGATTTTTGTTTTCAAGTGTACCGGAGGGTCTGAAGGAGATAGGGTGGGAATAAGACAAAGTAAAATATGAACTATCAAGATTCAGATGCTTTTCTTGATTTAACATTCCCTATACTGTTGGAAAACTTTGGCTAATTTCAAGAGTTATGAAAAAGTTGATTCTGGCAATTTTTGCTAGTTTTATCATTGTTTTAATGGAGGAGGGAATTTTTTGAGGTGATTATACTGCCATTTGCACTGACATTTCTTAAGAATTAATTTCTAAATTGCTTCATTTCATCCATTTCACTTATGTGATTGATCTTTACATTTTTTAAATAGAAGAAATAAAGATTTTGTGTGTCTAGTGCCAAGGCTGAAGATTGACAAATAATTACAGCCATGAAGGTATTACAGTGTAAGTAATTTTAAACTAGGAGGAGAAAGAATCAACTTCCCATGTCAGCTCCCGGTAGCCATTCTAACAAGGATACTATATCTTGGTAGTTGGAAGGTTGTTTTAAGTTCCTAGGCTGCTCAAGCAAATACCATGAAATGGGTCAGATTACAAAATGGGAATTTATTGAGTCAGAGTTTTGAGGATAAAAGAAAATTCAAATCAATAAGTCATCAAGGCTATGGTTTCTTCCTGGAGACTGGTGCTCTTGGGTCAGCTTTCAGCATTCCTTGATCCTGACCTCCTGTGTCACAAAGCAATGCACATGGCGACCTCTCCTGGTCTTTCCCTTCTCTTCCAGATTCCTTCTCTTTCAGCTTCTGGCTGCCTGTGCTTTTTTGTTTGTTCGTTTGTTTGTTTCCTCTCTCTCTAAATTTCATTTTGCTGATGAAGAACTCCAGTAATAGGATTAAGGCTCACCCTGATTAGGTTGGGTCACAACTTAACTGAAGCAACCTCATCAAAAGTTCCTACTCACAATGGGTTCACACCCAGAGGAATGGATTAAATTTAAGAACATGTTTTTTTGGGGGAACATACAGCTTCAAAGCACCACAAAGGAGAACAACATTTATGCAATTGGATCAAAAGATAGTGTTAACGTTTTATTTTTATCTATTTCTGCTTCGCTTAAAAAATCAATCTGGATAATCACAAATATAAATATTGTATCAAGCATTCTTATGAATGTGTATATGTCAGGAGAGAGAGAAAGCAGGAGTAGCAACTTTTACAAACATGACATTTTAACATTTTTGAATGAAAACCAAGTAAGTCTGTACAATCTTAAAAAGCAAAGGACAAATTTATGGAAAAATAAAGTGATGAAATTGCTAAGGATTTACTATTCTCTATATTCCAATTTCTCAGCTAATACCTGTTTCCTAAATCCATAATACATATCTCATTTACCAATAAGCAAATTTATAAATTCCAGTTGAGTTGCACATTATGGGCATATTAAAAATAATAGTCATAGCAACACTGACAACAGCAATAGTACGTAACCTGACTTATGAGTTGGTTTGCTCAAGAGAGTTCTAGCTCCCATTTGCAGTTGTTGCTCATAATAATTGTTAATTGTATTCTCCTTAATACTCGAAAATAACCCTATGAAAACGTTTCATGTAGGGAGAACTGTATTACATCGTTCTCAAATTAGGAGGAAAAAAGCAACCTATATATAAAGCCCACTGAGATCTGGTATATGCTCTTCTCTGCAACATCATTTCATATGCTCTTCTCTGCAACATCATTTCATGGCCTTATCTCTAAACAGAACTCATTCTAGACATTCTGAACCTCCTCGGGTTTTGTGAATGCCCTCTTATATTGGCTTGTTTCTCATCTAGAGACAGCTGTGCATTGATATAAAGGAATAAAACCATATATCTTTGCACAAAAACATGTCTTTCTTTTCTCAAGCACTTGCTTTCCAGCATCTACTCATCTTACAGGTAGTATTTGAAATATTGCCTCCTAAGGAAGCCTTTCACATCAATGACAAATTGCAGCTCAGACTAGTTCATTAGATTCCTTTGAAATGTTCTCATAATCCTTACATTTCCCTTTCTTTAGTACTCCTTCTTTTTAATCCCTAATATCAATAAATCTGTGAATTTTAATTTTCTTCACAGTTAGCCTTCAGTATATTCCATTCTTAATCTAGTAACAATAATTTAAAATCTCAGTGATGGATTAAAAATCTTTTATCATAAATGAAGTTAAGCATGTAATCTTTCATCTTTCCTCATTTGTAGAAACAAGGTAATTCACTTCAGTCTTCCCATATGTATTTATATCTATGTAGAGATATGTAATTGTTTTATTTTTTCTTATATACCAATATAAACAACTCAATAAGCTAGTGATTGACAGCATTTAGTATAAAATTTTTAATAGAAACAGGAATTTTGAACAGGAATTCAGTACTTATAGGTGACACATGTAGGTGTATCTGTCAAGAAAACATTGTTATCATATAATTAGAGTTCTGGAACTATATAAAGAAACCAATGATCATGATAGCCAGGGAAGTCCCTGTTTTGCAACTGGGGTTGAGGTATAAAATAGCTAGAAAGTACAAAACCGTTCCTCAAATTTCAAACTTTTTTCCCATGATCTTGGTTCAATAAAGTCCTTGAATCAAAAACAAATTATTTGTATGCAATTAATCATGCTCACAGAATAATTACAAACAAAGAAATATTACCTGAGACTACATGAGATCTATTGTTACAACCCAACACAAGAAATAGAAATGTATTATTCAAGTTAAAGTTAATTTAGAGTCTTAGTGAAATGACTTTTTACCTGAAAATAAAACAGGGACTTTCAGGTTCTGGTCTGGGGATCTGAAGAACTATTCAGCATCTTCAAATTTCGTTTTCCCATAAATGAATAGGAAAATTTTACAGAAACTACATGACAATATGATTAGGTCTCTGCTCTAAATATATAGAAATATATGCATATATATTCTTGGATTCTAAAATTACCATTTGAATTTCTAATATGGTAAAACAAGCCTCATAAAAAAAAGTCAATTATCTTTTTAGAGGGCTAAGGGACAAACATTTTGAAAACCACACATTTAAGAGACTACACGTTTGTAAGTTCATAAAAGTATAAAAAGAGATGTATGTCTTTCCTTAAAATTGAGCTGCTTTTTCAATGCATTTTTATTTGAAACTATAAAAATATTTCAGCTATAATTAATGATGTCAAATATTATCAGCATAGTTTTTCTTACACCTATTCATAAAGGTAAAAGAAAATCATTTAAAGAATTCTGGAAATTTTAAAAAAATGGCATTCTTTCTTTTTAGAGAGACAAATTGTCTAAATTTAAATCTTCAATTATATACTAAATCCAGAATTTGTCTGTTGAGATATATGCTTTTAGAGAAGAGCAAAACTAACCAAATGTGAGCAGAAGTGACAATTTATCATAATTTTAATAATTACATGTTAAATGACTCATATAATCCTGTATATCATTCATTAGGGCTCCAATGTTTTTTACAAAAGTTATGCTAAATTAAAATGTAATACCCAGTGGATATAATAACAAAACAACTCAAATTTTTTTTAAACCATAGTAATTGATCCTACAGTGAGATTTATTCTGTAATCATAGAAGTCAATGGCATTTACAACTAGAATAAATTAAGGTAAATGAAGAGGAAAATTGTATTCCGTGTAACATTTAGTTCATTATAGGCTTAAACAACTATGTCAATCCATGTTCATCACTAGAAGCTATGGTGCTTGCAGACATAATTGAATGAAAATATTATCACCAAGAAACAGCCTATGTTACATAAGTACAGAAATCATTGTTTAACTGATTTCCAAGGCCTCAATAAAAGGAATTTTAAAATATGGATAATTTGCTATACTACCTTATACTATCTCTTTTGCATTTTAAAACAGTGAATTTGAAATTGTACTCTGTAGTCCCAGGGGAATTTATTTTTTTTGAGATAGTCATTTCATCATAGAAATTATATTTTGCTCGTCTCTACAGGTTGCGTTAGAGTACCCATGATTAAATCAACACATTAAACAGAAATTCCTGAAGAAGCAATCCCATTGAAATTTAAGGACTTTAATTTTAACTTCAAGATACTACTTACATAACGAATATTATGTAACAACAACAATGTGCTAATTATAGTTACGAAAGTAGTAATACTGACAACTCTTTGAAATGCTTTCCATGAAGCAGAAGCCCCTGCTTTATGAAAGAGTATCTTCTCTTTGAAGAAAATGCCAAAGGGTATAATGAGTCAACAACTAACTGGACATTGTTCCATTGTTTTCATGGTATCATTAGTATAATTATTATTTGATGTTTTTATACATTCTCTGCTTACTAGGTGACTACTGTACAACTCTAGATGGCAAGGACAGTGGTCTAAAATATTGGAACATTTCCTGCCTTTCCATCCATATTCCTACTCCATTTTTTCTAGTTTTCTTTTTCTTTTTAACTTTTTTTATTGCATACTATAATATATATACAAAGCAAAGAATTAAAAAAAGCAATAGATTTCAAAGCACTCTTCAACCAGTGGTTACAAGACAGATCCCAGAGTTTGTCATGGGTTGCCATATGATTCTCTCGTATTTTTCCTTCTAGCTGCTCCAGAATATAGGAGGCTACAGGACTTAAATATTTTTTTTATCATTGTAATTGACTTCTTTCCCTTCTTTTTTTGTGAAAAATAATATATATACAAAAAAGCAATTAATTTCAAAGCATAGCACCACAATTAGTTGTAGAACATATTTCAGAGCTTGACATGGAAGAATGTATATCCTTGTCCTTTGGGGTGTAATGACCTACATATGTATGTCAGGTCTAATTCATTTATCAAGTTAATTTCTCTATTTCCTTGTTGATCTTCTGTCTGGGTGTTCTATCTATAGAGGAGAATGGTGTATTGAAGTCTCCTACTATTATTGCCAAAACATCTATCGCTCCTTTCAGTTTTGCCAATGTCCATCTCATGTACTCGGAATTAAGGCAAATGCAATATTGAGAGTAAGTCTGTGTATCTTGTTTTTTTTTCATGGTTGTTTCCTTAAGCAGGTAGAAAAGTTATTGAATATGCATGTTTGAGAATATGCAGGCACCTCACAATGATAGAGGTGAGGAAGGCAAAAGGCAATTGGGAGCATAAACATTTATGACTGTTATATCTTTTTGGTGAATTGACCCTTTGATTAGTATAAAGTGTCCTTCTTTGTATCTTATGATGTCTTTACATTTGAAGTATATTTTGTCTGATACTAGTACAGCTACTCCTGCTTTCTTTTGATTATAACATGTATGAAAAATCATTTTCCATCCTTTCACTTTCAATCTATTTGTAGATTGAAAACAGCAAGAGAAAAACAATCTACTACATAGAAGGGAAACCAAATAAGACTGAGTTCAGACTACTCAACTAGCACCCTG
>PVIY010026103.1:13344-35942 GCA_004026745.1 Myrmecophaga tridactyla
ACCTGGTATGCACTGGTCTAAGGTACGGGGCCCCTTGTGCACGTGCATAGAGCTGTGGCAGCAGGTCGGCATTATGCCTTCTTGGATCGGGGGCAGATGTGACCTGGCTGTGCAGGTCAGCACTTTCTCAGAGCTGGGAAGTGTGGCTGAGGTCTGTGCACATATGCTGTTCCAGGACTGCTGTAAAGTGCAGTTCCCAGAGCTGAGTGACATTATTGGGGGACTGTACACATGCGTGGGCCTGGGTGTGTCATAAACAGATGCACAGAGCTCAGGCGGGGTGGGCTGAGGCTGTGAGATACTATGGGCAGGGGGTGGAGATAACCTAGGTATGGAGGTTAGTGCCTGCAGCCTTTATGCATTGGTAGCAGCCTGCAGGGAACGGGGAGGGGGAGGTAGTGCTCGAGGGGTGCCCGAGAGGTGGGTTGTGCATCATTTGGTGTGGGGGTGTGGGGCAGGTACCTGCACTGGGGTCTGGTGGGGTGAGGGTGCCTGGAGCGTGGAGAATGCAAGGGGGTGACAAGACTTGGGTGCATGGGGTGTGGGGTGAGTTGCACTGGTGAGGGTAGTGCACCCAAGGAACACGGTCTGGCTTACTTCCTAGTCCCGGCTCCCGTTCATGCACTCCTGTGGGCTCCACACCTCCAAGCCAGGCTCCAGCTTTCTGCCTCTCAGTTCCTCCACCTCTGCAACCAGGGCTACCCCATGTGGTGCAGAAGGTTCTCCCAGGTCAGCCACACTCCCAAATCACCGTCTCAGTCGCCCTCCAGTCCATTCTGTAATTTTTCCGTGGAGCAGGGCTAATCTTGAGCTGCTCTATGTGGCCATCTTCCTGGAAGTCCCCACATCATTTTAAGAACATATTCCTTTTCCCCTGGATCTGATAGTTACAAAATCTGGAATATTTTGGCACTCTCTTTCTGTCCAACCTGTGTGCTGCTTTTCACTCATGGTATCTTTCTTCAGTGTTTAGTAATTTATAACATGAGACTATGTGAGAAAGTTTTAAAGCCTAAGAATATGTAATTTTCTTCAGAAAGGATTTGCATCTGCTTTTTTTAGGATTCCAAGGGCCTTAACATGTCAGAAGTACTTTAAACTAAATTACATATTGAATATACTTGAGCAATACAGGTAATGCAATATGAGGAAGAAAATATTTATGAGGGGTGCATTATGGTTACAGATCTCAGACATGAAAATTACATTCCACCCCCTTATCAGGGATATAGCTTTCCTTTGAAATCCTGTGTGAAGAGAAGAGGAAGTTTTGAGGCAATTTAGTTCTGATTAATTCTTAAAGGACCCAGTTTAAATGGATAGAATTTCTTTTTTTTAATTAGGACTCAAGTTCACCAAATTTGGCAAAACACTTAAGCTGAAAATATATCAGTGTATCCCTTATTGCCATGAGTTTTTGTCTTCACTTGACGTCATCTTTATGTGTACCTGATGAAAACTTTTTTTTTTGCCAGACTTTCCACAATTTTAGAAGATATTGTTTGTCACATTATTTCATGTATAGAGACAAGTTGGCCATATTTTTGGAAATGAAACTTCTGATATATCTATTCAATAAAAAGTTGTGTTACTTTTGTGAAGTGCCAATTCATGAATTCTCACTATTTTCCTAATATCGTTATAATGAAGTCTTTGTATTTTAAGGAAATTGCACCATAACAAATATGCAAGAACTATATTTTGAATATACATTTTATCTTTTTTTTTTTTTAGAATATATGTTTGAAGTACATATTTATGCCATGGTTTAGTCCTTTCTTATATTATTTTTTATTCTTTGCCATTCTGAAAATGTGTCTTTTTATTCCACGGTCATTAGTTACTTCTATATTCCTTTAGTACTTATTTGCATTCTCATCAGCGATTAATGTTAACATTTTTTTCTCCTAGATTATTTTCTTAAGGGCTACATTAACAAATCTATGCTTCTGTTTCATGTATGTAAGAGGTGTAGTATGGCACACAGTGAATTAAAAATGAGCATTCAGAAAAAATATAGAATAAATATGTATTACAGAACATTAAAGGGCTGATTATACCTTTCTCTGACAGACTCGGTTTTAAGGCAAATGCAATATTGAGAGTAAGTCTGTGTATCTTGTTTTTTTTTTCATGGTTGTTTCCTTAAGCAGGTAGAAAAGTTATTGAATATGCATGTTTGAGAATATGCAGGCACCTCACAATGATAGAGGTGGGAAAGGCAAAAGGCAACAGGCAATGTGGGGCTATTCACTTTGATAGATTAGCTTTACTTACTTTCCCTCCCCCTTCCTTGTTTGGGATGTTTTCTTCCATTCCCTTCTTTCCAGGGAGGTGCTTGGTGGTAGATCGTGCATTTGGGTGGGTTGGCTGACCACCCTTTTCAATAGATGACTTACTCAGCTAAGGGTTATTTGGCTTCAGATGTGTCAGCTGCCACTGGATGTTTCCTACAAGAGGGTAGCCCCTGTGTATCTTGGTTTGAATTTTATTTTAATAAACATTATTGAGAACAGTTTTAGATGACAGAATTATTGTGAAAAGAGTACAGCAAGTTCCCTCATTCAGTTTCCCATGTTATTAACATTTTGCATTACTTTGGTACAATTACCAAAATTAAGGAATCGAGATTAACATGATATTATTACCTGAAGTCCATAGTTGATTCATATTTTTGCTGTGCCAAGACCCTTTCCAGGCTGCTACATTATATTTAGTAGTCATGTCTGTTTATATTCCTCTAAGTGGTGCTGGATTCCCGGACTGCCTTTGCTACTGATAACCTTCATCAATCTGACGAATGCTGGCTCGGTGTTTTGTAAATAGTCTCTCAGTTGTCATTTGTTTCCTATTTTCTCATGATTAGACTGCAGTAAAATGCCTTGGGGAGGAATACCACCGAGGCAAATTGTCTTCTCATTACATTATAATAATACTACATACTCTCAGTATCACTTATCCTTGTTAATGTTAACTTGATTACCCGAATTAAGGTATTATTTGTCAAGTGAAAAACATTTGCATGTTTTCTACCTTTCCGTAAAATATTCTGGGGAAGAAAATCGCAATATGTAGTCCACATTTAAGAATTAGGGACTTTTATGCCCCAATTCCTTAAAAACAGAGTATCTAAATAAATTATTTGGATTTCTTCTGCACAGATTGTTTATGCTTTCATATATATATATATATTCATCTTAAAAGCTCAGCGTTAATATTTTAAAATAAAGAAACAGAAAATAATGACCTATCCAAAGGAAGAGGATAAAAATCTAGAAAACACCACTGGAAGAGCCCCAAATGTGGACATACAAACAAAACTTTTTAAAAACTATCTTAAAAATACTCAAGGAGATGAAGGAAAATATATGAAAAATGTATCCGGGAACAAAAGCGATGACACTCAATATGATGCAAAATAAAAAATAAAATAAATGTTAAAGTGGAAGAGCTCCAAATGTGGACATACAAACAAAACTTTTTAAAAACTATCTTAAAAATGCTCAAGGAGATGAAGGAAAATATATGAAAAATATATCCAGGAACAAAAGAGATGACACTCAATATGATACAAAATAAAAAATAAAATAAATGTTAAAGTGGACATTAATGGAAGAATTAAAGGGCAAAAAAAGGTGTATACTTAAAAGACAAAATAGCAAAATGGCAGAAGAAAGTCCTGCAATATCAATAGTGAGTTCAAATATAAATGGATTTGGGGTGCATCGGTAGTTCAGTGCTAGAAATCTTGCCTTCCATGCAAGAGACCTGGGTTCATATCCTGGCTTGTGCACGTCCCCAAACCAAAAAACAAACGACAAAGCAAAACAAACCAAAAAATCAAACAAACAAAAATTCAACAAATGATATTGCAATAATAGGATACCCAATAGGAAAAGAATGAAATGTGACTCCCACCACACAGCATACAAAAATACTAATAATAAATATAAATGGATTCAACTTTCCAGTCAAAAGTCAAAAATTGGCAGAATGGATAAAAAAAATATGATCCAAATACATGTTCTATGCAAGAGACTCAATTTAAATTTAAAGTTACGTGTAAGATGAAAGCGAAAAGACAGAAAAAATATTCCTTGCAAGTAGTAACCAAAAGAAAGCTGGAGGTGGGGGCTGAGCTATACAATATCAGATAAAATAGTTTTTTTTTAAGTTAAAAACAGTTACAAGATGGTCATTATATACCGACAAAAGTGTCAGTTCAACAGGGATACTTAGCAACTGTTGATATATGTGTACTTAACAGCAGAACTCCAAAATATATGAAGCACATACTGACTGAATTGAAGGGAGAAATAGACAGGTCTACATTGATAGAAAGAGACTTTAATACACTACTTTCAATAATGGATAGAATATCTAGTCAGAAGATCAATAAGGGAATACAAGATTTGAATGATACCCTAAACCTACTAAACCTAAAAGACATATTTAGAACACATCACTCAACAAATATAGAATACACATTCTTCTCAACAGCACTTGGAAATTTCTCCAGGATTGGCAATATCTTAGGTCACAAAACAAGTCTAAATAAATTGAAAAAACATTGAATTCATACCATGGAGTTTCTCTGACCATGTTGAAATGAATCTAGAAATAAATAGAAGAGAGAGCATGGAAAATTAGCAAATATGTGGAAACTAAACAACATACTCTTAAACAGCCAATGGGGTAAAGAGGAAATCACAAGGGAAATTAGGGAATATTTTTGGGCAAGTGAAAATGAAAGTGCACCATACCAAAGCTTAAGGAATGCAGCAAAGGCAGTACTGAGTGGAAAATGTGTATCTCCAAATGATTACATTAAAAAAGAAAAAAGTTTTCAAGTTTGAGACTTAACCTCAAATCTGGAAGAACTAGAAAAAGAAGAACAAACTAAATGCTAGCAAAAGTTAGAGTGAAGAGAAATGAAATAGATAACAACAAAAAACAATAAAAAGAATCAACAAAACCAAAAGTTGTTTCTTTGAAATGATCAATAATATTGACAAACTTTTACCTACACTGATGAGGGAGGGAAAGAGAGAGAGGGAGACTACAAATAACAAATATCATAATTTAAAAGGAGGAAATTACTAATGAGCCTGCTGAAATAGAAAGTTCTATAGGAGGATACTATGAGCAACAATATGCAAATAAATTAGATAGCCTAGATGAAATAGACAAAATTCTGAGAAACACTGAAACTACATATAGTGAGTCAAGAAGAATTGGAAGAGCTCAACAAACCAGTTACCAATAAGGAGATTAAATCAATAATCAAAGATCTCCTCAAAAAGAAAACCCAGAACTAGAGGGCTTCACAGGGAAATTTTACCAAACATTCCGAGAAGACTTATCTCCACATTTGTTTATTCTCTTCCAAATAATTGACGAGTAGGGAGCACTCCCTAATTCCTTCCATAAGGGCAAGCCTCCTAATACCAAAGCGAGATAAGGATAACAAAAGGAAAGAAAATTACAGACAAATATTTCTTAAGAATATGAATGCAAAAATTCTCCAAAAAGTACCAGCAAACTGAATCCAATATACATTAAAAAAGTAATAAACTATGATCAAGCAAGAGTTATCCTTGATATGCAAGGACTATTCAACATAAGAAATATCAATTAATATACTGTACCATATCAACAGAATGAAGGGAAAAAAAAAAAAACACATGGTCATGTCAACTGACGCATAAAAGGCATTTGACAAAATCCAGCACCTCTTCTTACTAAAAACATGGCGAACACTAGGAATAGAAAGAAGCTTCCTTAACAGATAAAGGGCATATATGAAAAACCTATAGCTAACATTCTACTTGATGGGGAGAGACTGAAAGTTTTCCTTCTAAGATCAGGACCAACACAAGGATGCCCACTGTCACCTGCTATTCGACATTGTGCTGAAAGTTCTTGCCAGAGCAATTGGCAAGAGAAAAGAAATGAAATGAATCCACATTGCAAAAGAAGAAGTAACACTTTCCCTACTTGCAGAAGATAGGATCTTACATGCAGAAAATCCTGAAAAGGCCACACAAAGCCCCTAGTGTTAATAATGAATTCAGCAAATTGGTGGGGTACAAGATCAACATGCAGAAATCAGTACGATTTCAATATACTAGAAATGAACAATCAGAAGAAAGAAAGAAAAAAAATCCATTTGCAATAGCAACTAAAAGAATCAAATATCTTGGAATAAATCTAACCAAGGATGTAAAAAGGACTTCTACACAGAAAACTATAAAACATTGCTAAAAGAAATCAAAGACAATCAAAATAAATGGAAAGACATTACACTGACATGTATTATTAGACTTAATATTAAAATGTCAATTCTATCCAAAGGGATTTTACAGATTTAATGCAATCTCAACCATAATTTCTTCTCTGCAGAAATGGAAAAGCCAATCATCAAATTTATATGGAAAGGTAAGGGGCCCTGAATAGCCAAACAATTTTGTTTTACTTTTGAAGAATTGCTGGTGTTGGTTTATATAAAAAGACAGAAGACTATTAAAATATTAAACATTGTAAATATTAGATCTCTTTAAATTTTACTTAAGTATAATTACATATTATGCCATTAAAATTATTGAGGAATTTCACTTGATCCTACCTCCATGTAAAAATCTTCAGGATCAGAGATGATCGTCCATATTAAGTGTCTGAAGAAAAGAAACATTTCAAAAATAATATAAATCAATTATATATGTAAATATTTTTATTTTGCTGTCAAATAACCAAATAAAATATTGCATACTTTATTGAAATGTTCAATTCTCAGAAATTTTCAAAAACATATTTTATGCATTGTAAATATTTAATTATTTTTATTAGTAATACTAAAGGATAGGATGGAAATAATATACAATCAATTTAGATATAAAATTAAAATACACAATGCTATTTATAACAAGCCTAAAAATCTATATAAATAATTTAATTACTTCTAACAATTTTTTAGAAATTTCCAAAAGTACTATATTTGAGATATTAATTCTCATGACTTCATCACTAGGAAACATTCAATCAGTTTGCCGAAAATTGTGTTAAAATTGCTGAAGGTAATCATTGCTTTAGAACAAATAGTTCTTTATGCCATCTCAAAAATTTTTCTATTGCATTTAATGAATAGGGTGGAAAAGGGAAAAATGGGATATTTATGTAGGAATATATAATATTCTGTACTGTAATTGCTTGAAGAAATTCTCACTGCATTATCTCTTCCCCCACCAAGACGAATGATAGACATTTTATTTAAAAAAAAACTTAATAAAATGTATTCTTTAATTGATTATTGTAATGGATTGGTCATTGAGATTATAATTTCTTGTACTATCTTATTATGGCATAATACATGTTCTTATACTAATTATTTATTAGAAATTGTGAAAGTCATATAGTCTTTTTGTAGGAAATTTAGTGTAAGTTAATGCACAATTGCCTAAGAGGGAAAACATTAAGGATAATCAATTATCAATGCATGAACAATCTAGAAAGTACTTACCAGTGACAGACTAAATATTTTTAGAGAAAAGATAATCTTTCTAAATTAATTTTTTAATCCCATGATCAATATATAATTGCTTGCAATCAAATGTCTACTGTAAGCTGCTGACAGAAATCATATATATTTGACTATGACAGCAAAATAAATATGATCACAAATTTAACTACCAAGAAGGATAATAAAACATATGAATAAATTGTTTAGACATTTAAATATTTTATTACTTTGAATATGACTGTATGGAGCAAATATGGAAAGTCCATTTATAATTTGGTTATTTGCACTCATGTAGTTAGAGATATTACTTCTTGTTGCCCTTTTGCCAAGAAGAAAAGAGCAATCATTAAAAGTTAATGCAATTCTTTGTGACTTTGTTGGGCTCTGTGACTGAAATGAGAAAGGAAAACCCCTCGCTAAAATGAGAAAGTCTCACTGACTCCAAAGACAAGTCAAGTACAATGCTGCTGCAGGAAAAGTCTTTATACAAAATGGATTTAGTGTAATGTCTTCAAGAAAAAAAATGAAAAGAGACTTTGGAGAAGAGCTTACTACATAGAGTGATTGACATAGAAACTGTCACACCTCCAACTCTTAATAATGCAATTTTGTAAATAAAATTGTGGCCTTGTAGCATAATGGCAGACATTTAATTTTGAATCCCTTATTGCATTTCCACAGAAACATACAAATCAAGAAAGAGAACAGATATAACTATTCTGTAAATTACAACTGGAAGAAAGAGGGCTTTGTAAATTCCAATAACAAGTGGGGAAACAACCATCTGCAACCATCAAGACTAGCTATGGAATCCAAGCACCAGCAAAGTGACAGGAAGATAGTAAGCAGGAAAAGGAAAATGTAGCAGCATCCTACTGGTTGTGAAAGAAAGTTCAAGAGTAAAAAGAGCCATCTGGTAGAGAGATGGTCTCACCTTGAGTAGAGAAATGCTGCTCCCATCTCTGAGAACTGATAGTAGAGTTATTGATTATAAACAAAAGTACAGAGATTGAAATTATGAGTGGATTTTCACTCTAATTTATCCTTGACATCATCTCTTTTCCCACACATAGTTCCAGGAGTTGTAGGGATTTGGAAACTAAGCATACTTCAAACTGCTTTATTGTAATCAAACACTGTCATTAGACTAGGCATGCCAAAACCCTGATCACATTTAAAGAGGATACTTTTGTGAGGAATGACATATGTTTAAAATAAAACTTATTTTTATTTTTCTTTAAAAAAAACACGTTCTGAAATATTGAAACTATTGTAAACCTACGGTCTGAATTTCTTGAATATAATGCAAGAAGTTTCTATTTAACTTGCAGTCTCTTGTTCCACTCTCTTCTCTACTATTTCTCACTGAAGCCTGAACCCTAGGCATGATCATTTGTATAGTAAATATCTGAGCCTAGGAATGGTCCAATATATCTTTAATAATTGCTCAATGACAATTTTTTCCCACCCCAACTGATCCATATCATTTTAGGTGCTTTGCTGGGCATATTCCTACTCATTCTGTTTGCTTATTTTTTATTGCCAATACCCTTTTAGAAAGGTATGCATCAGATCTAACCTCACTTAGTGTAAAAGTTGTTCTTACAGTGAGATATAAAGCCCTCCATAATCTAACCATTGCTGTAATTCTGACATAATTTCTTACTACTTGCTCCCTCTGCTTTGGTCACACAGGCTTCCATGCTGTCACCCAATTGTTCTGACCACACTTTATGCCTTACCACTTGTACTTCCCTCTGCCTGCAATGCTCTTTCCTCAAATAGTCATATGGTTCAGTCACTTACTTCTTTATTTCTTTATTAAATATCACTCTTTCTGTAAAGACCACAATGTTTCCTTTCTGTATTCTTGAAATTTAATGCTATCCAGGAGATGGCAGAACAGATACGTAGATGGATAGGTAGATAGACAGATAAATAGATAGACAGATCTTATTAATCTTCTCTCTTCTCTAGAATATAAATTGATTTTTGTCAATTTTGGTTTCTGCTTTATCTCCTGCACACAAAACAATGCCTGGCACATGATAGGAACGCGAATATTTACTAAGTGAATGATCGCTAGATTTGAGCCTGTACAACTAAGTGAAGCAGAAAAAAATAGTCTTTGGAGTATCGACAGGAAGCTATAATTCCTTGTGTTTATATAGTAGATAATTTTAAGAAATGTCTAATTGAAAGCATTAATAACTTTCAGTTTTCTTTTATTTAATTTAATAAGTCAGGTTTATCAGAAAGTAAAATAATTGAACATCTCAAAAATGTATACAGTCAATGCACTTCCCAAATAAACAAACAAGCAAACAAACAAACAAAAATTCAACAAATGGTGCTGCAACAAGGGGATATTCACATGGAAAAAGAATGCAATGTGACCCCTGCCATACACCATGCAAAAAAAAAAAAAGATGTTTACAGTCAAAAGGGGAACATTTTGCTTGACATGTTCTCCATCACCCTTCTGGTCTCCCACAGCTGTTTTCCACTCCACAGCCACACATTAAATATTTGAATGACAGAATTGTGGCCATTTTTTGTGCACATGCACTTTCATTTTCATACATTGCAAGAGTGGGATCATATTGTATTTAATATTTTGGAACTTAATTTTTTAACTTTATTGGCTCCAAAACTCTTTCATTTCTGATTTATTCCATTTAAAAATTAAATAATATTCTACAATTGTACCATATTCATTTAAAGAAACAGCTCTTAAGGGATACTAGAGTGCTTTCATTTTAGGTTCTTATTCCTGAAGCTAAAATTAATGTTCTGATATTACTGACCTCTAATTAATGAAAGCTCAAATGACACCCTGTGTGAGTGTATGTGTAAGCTAAATCCTTACAATTGTTGAGTCAAAAGTTATGCCTTTTAAAAAGACACTGCCAAATATCCAGATATTCTAAAGCATATAAATATTTTGTGTTCAACATGTCATTTTTATAAGGCTATAAAATATTCACACTTATGTTTCTTTCTTAGCATTTTACTGCTAAGTTTTTAACACTGTAACCTTTAGTTCATCGTGTGTGCCTGTGTGTGTGTGTTTGTCAAGGACTCCAATCTTATTAGAGAATATTTTCCAGTTTTCATAGGGAAGATGAATATTAAAGCAGTAGATTGTATAAGGTCCCATAAGAAAACAGATGGCACTCTCCATCTTGATAATTAGGGGACAGTATAATAAAGAGTTTATTTATAAATGTGTGGGCAGTGTTTAAGGAAACCAACGAGGGAAAGTGAGGTTATACCAAAGATAGCAACTGCATTCCAAATAACAAGATCTTCACAATGTAGTCAAGAAGGAGAATAACTGGGCCTCATTTTGAGATGGAAAATCTTCATTTCACTGAACTGCTTTTTCATGTTCTCATTTTATGCTTTAAAGGACGCCAGAAAAGTGGGAAAGTACGGCCCAGCGATAAATAGACAGTAACACTAAGTCCTTAAATATCCCTCTTCAATAAATTTCACAGACTAGACAGGTGGCATTTCAATATAAAGCAGCTGCAGAAATAATATTGGCTCAAGTCAGATCATGCAGTGATTTAGAGGACAAATATTGCTCCTACATCATCACACATTTTCTGGGATTTTTAATGTGCATTAGTTTATGGATTTCATAATGAATTGCCACTATCTCGGTGGCTTAAAAAAAGAGAAATTCATTCTCTCACAGTTCTGGAGGCTAGCAATCCAAAATTAAGTTTTTGACAGGATGGTACTCCTATGAAGAAGCTAGAGGAGAATTTCTTCTATGCCACTTCTCACAGAAGTTCAGAGATATGCCTCATTCCTTAGAAGCTATTCTCTTCATATTCTCTAGTCAGTTCATCACCATCCTCTCCCCAGTGCCTGGAATCCTTCCTCTTTGAGTCTTGAACACAATCATTCTAACTCTAACTGTACCTGCACTCTGTCTCTCCTCTGAGATCAAATGTCTCAGATGAATGGAACATTCTCAGTGGATGTTCTTCTCTCCCTTCCACTTGGCTTATGAATTGGATACGTGTCTGCTTTGAATCACTTTACTATATTCAGACCTTTTTATTTTCTTCCCCCTTAAAATCTCCAAACTTTGAATCTCAGGAGAGGCACTGATGACTATAAGCCCAAATAGATTCTTCAGAATATTCACTCTTAACATATATACAAGCACTGATGCTTTATCCTCTCACTTTCAATACCTCTGACTTTTCTCACTCCCTTTCTCCACACTACTTTCTGTTTTTCCTATCACGCAAATACTTCCTCACATGACAGTGAGGGAAGTCATAAACTTACAGACAATGTCATCATTTTAGACCAGTCATCCCACTGAAGTACATGGAGATAATTTTTCCCATGGAATTTCCATATTTTCATGGAATATTTTGGTAGGAAGCCTTAGAGAACTTGGAGAAACAGTCCTTTTAACCAAAAATTCTGGTATTTCAAAGTTGCCTGGCCTGGTTTTTTTGCTCCAAATTTTGATCAGGTGAGAAGACACGGTGGTTCATAATCAGTTTGGACTACATGGAATGGGGACAGAGATGGTTCCTCCCAAAAAGATGGATGCTCTTACCAGAAGATTGCAGGGAAAGATCTGGTCAGTCACAAAGAACCATTGTCTACCCCAGTGTCAAAATCTTCCACAATACTTTAGTCGCGAGGACACATAGTTCTGGTTAATATATAAGTCACCACTGAATATGTGTCATACTGTAATTTTTTCTACTCCTAACAGATACTACACGTCTGGAATTTTTTCCTATTAACTGCTGTCAGAAATTCCCCATGTTACAGTTATGTATTTTGTTTTTATTCCTTAAATTATTGGAATGTGAAACTTACCTTGAAAAATATATGCTCACTTCTCTATTATTTTGAATGCAATTGAAGACATTAGTCACTTTACCAGAACTGATGACTATGGTTTCATTGGTATCATATAATTTATTGGTGAAAATATTAATTGTATTTCAACTCTGATCTGATCTCACATACTTCTTGTCAGATGATCTTCCTTAGAAAAATTTTTAAAAAGTTAAACTATATAGAAACACCAAGACTAAAAATAATAGTAAATTCCATTGGTTTCTCACATCCAATATTCATTTCCATTCTTCTAACCACTGCCCAGATGTGGTTTGACAGCTATCCTCTCTCCATTTGATTATATTAATGTCCTGATTAACAAAAACAATCAGCCTTCACTTGGAATAGCAGCATGCCTTTATCTCAGCACAGAGCAATCTGAAACTAACCTCAAGTTTGAATCTTTAGTAGAGTGACAGAAAGAACAAAGATGGTTTGAGCTGATTTTTCTAGCCTACTCCAGTGACCAAGTTATTCATTAGCTCTTACCCAGAGCTGCCACTCTTTTCTTCTTGCTAAACATGATTTTTCTGGATTTTCCCCTTATTTTGTGTGCTATTATGCAGTAAAAATTTCTTTACATAACTGCCCCATATTAGGTGGTGGCCATGGAGATGGGTTGATATTAATTTAATTATACCCATTTCCAAGGGTAATATCTGGTTGTTACAACTGAAGGAGTCTTCCTTTGCCCCAGTGGCTTGCTGATATAACCCAAGCCTAAGTGCATCAGTGCAGGAAATTTCCCAGCCATAGAAATTGCTCCTGAGTTGATTCCAATCCATATAAGTTTGAGAATTTTGGAAAAAAATTATGAGCAAATGCTTTCTCTTCCTCTGGATGGGAAGGTAAAAGAACATGAAGCCTGACTTCTCTATCCATTTTTCCAGTTCCCGGGAAGACAGCTTAAGGATAAAGCTGGCATATAATAGTAAACAATGCAAGAGAATTTCTGAGCCAATGCCAGACTAAACATCAACTAAACCATACCTTATGTTCTCATTTTGGGCTTTCTATTAACTTTTCTGATTAAAAGCATCCTATCGAATAATATGTCTTATCTTTCTAGCAGAATCTATTTTTAATTAATTTAGAAATGATCAGTTTCTAAAAACCATAGAATCAGTTTTAGAAAACAGCTCTTCAGGTATATAATGATGTATTTAAAATTGTCTATCTGAACAAAGTAGGAGAAAAAGGGTCATCTGATTGGTGATATATAGCCAAGATGTCCAATGGCAGATATTTCAATTATCATACTTAATTTATTAGTGAAACAAGTAGTAATTAATTATAGTTGAACAATATTTTGCATTCTCTGTTGTCTCTTAGGTAGCTGTATTCTACTACCTAATAAAAACCTGAATAAAAATGGTCTGCAGTGAAGGCCACTAAGTACAGAAACACTTGGAATAATTTAGAGGAAAGAATTGAAAGGCTCTAGGGAATCGGTATGTGTTTTGAATCTTTTGTGCTTTTCCCTCGTTCCCAAGTAGACCATGAAGAAAGCCTATGAGACGTTACAGCCACTGAGGCTGGGTAGATTGATGAGAAAAGCATCAATTTTTTGAAAACCATTTAAGATGGGAGTATAGTGTGGGGGAGCACAGCCCAGATGAGGTTCTAATCATATTGGGGTAGTGGCAGATGGAATACGATTCATGAAGTTATTAGATTTCATTAGGGAGAAAAAAAATGCAGTTGTTCAACACAGCACTGACTTGAGCCCCTCAAAAAATGGTTATTCTCTCTCCCAATTTCCCAAACATGAGTCAGTTCTTAATCTGGAACCCTTAAAGAAAAAAAAGAGTGCTGAGAAACTTGAGGAAATAGCCTGGTATAACAAAATGTATACAAACAGTAACCTTCCTCTTTGTTTTTCCCAAGGTGTATTGCTACCACTCTTTAGGGCAACTATGCACTCTGAAAAGAGAATTTGGATAATTCTATTGTACAGTGACAGGATTCTGAACCATTACCTGGAGAATCATTCTAGGCTCAGCAGTCATGTTGGGGACTTCTGATAGTCAGATGATATCAGATGACTTCTGATAATCAGATGCAGGATTCTTTGTCCTATAATATTCCTATTCAAATGTGTAAATAATAGAGATTGATGTGATGATATTGGCATGTGATAAAGTTAAATAGGTGTTGGTATCTCTGGATGTCACTGTTCCCAGTGTAGCATCCTTTCTAAGAAAACTATAGACCTCAGTAGAAGTATGTAGCTACTGTCCTGGCAAAGGCCTTTCCTCTGTTCCAATCAACAGAGACTCTCCTAGTTGGTTTTCACCTGGCAGGAACAGTAGTAAACATTTTATAATTTCTCTGTGACAGATTACTTATTTGCATTGTAAAAGCTATGCATTTTTAGGATTCATTTACAAATTCAGTAAATGAGAAACTATAATGTTACAGACACTGCTAGAGAAGCTTGGAATATATCTATAAATAATAAAATAGGAAAGTATCGCTGTTTCTATGGTGCTTACATGCTAATGACAAGAACTTTCTAAAACCAGAGACATACACAAGCAAATTATTAGTTTACCATGTAAAAATACTATATTTAAATTTTAAAATGTAGAATGATACTGGTGGACTTACTGCAATTTTGAAAAGGATAGTTAAGTAAAGTAATGTTTTAACATAAATTTGAAGGATGTTAGCCATGCAAACATTTAAATTAGTATTTAAGACAGAGAGAGTTGCCAGTGAAAAAGCTCTAAGGTAGGAATGTGCCTGACACATTACACAAACAAACAAAAAGAACAACAAAAGGCCAGGATACCTGGGGTAGAGGTATTGAGCAGGAGAGTAGTAAATAGTGATACAAATGAGCAGATGGTAGCTTCTACTCTGAAAAGTATGGGGAGTTATCAGTGTTTTGAGCATGGAAGAAACATGGTATGATCTATATTTGCAAAGGATCACTCTGGCTCCATTGAGGATAGAATAAAATGAAGAAAGGAAGAACAGGGAAGCTGTTGAAATATAGTCATGATCTCTACCTAGGTGGTAGCAGGGGAAGATGTGAGAAGTGATCAGATCCTGGATACTATTTACAGGCAAAGCTTATGAGATTCACTAACAGAATATATATCACTGATGGAATGTAAAAGAAAGAATGAGGTCAAAGAAGATTCTAAGGTTTGGGACCTGGGCAATAAAAGTATAAATTTATCAACAACCAAAAGGGGAAAGATGGCAAAAAAAAAGACATTTGAGGGAAATCAGATATCAAAGCAGAGATATTGCATGATCAGATGGAACTATGAGATTAGGATTCAAGGCATGAATGATGTTGGAAATACAAATTTTGGTAACTACCAATCTGATAGATGTGGAATGTTATATCATTTCAGTATTAATTTATACCTCCTTAAATCTTAATCAGGCTTAATATATTTTCAAATGTTTAAAATCCATCCATTTGATTCCAAATGTCTTTTCTAAGATTTGTTTTTCTTTTCACATCATTTTGGTGCCTTTTGATAAATAGAAGTTCCTAATTTTTAATTCAGTCAAATTCATCAATACTCTCCTGTTTGTATTGTACTTATTTCTGACATTTGGTGTTTTCCATCAGTTTATTTCCATTTCAAATTTATACTTAAAACATTTTATACATTTTTCCCAGTAGTTTTAGATGATTTGTACTAGAACTCTCTACCTAAAGTCATATTATTGGAAAAGGATCCAAATTTAGCTGTCTTTTGAAAGGAGATAATTGACCTGTTCACAGGCTGTGATAAAGCATAGATTTAAAAAGAGAGTTAAGGAAGGGCAGTGTGTCATTGGCTCAGCAGGCAGAATTCTTGCCTGCCATGCTGGAGACCTGGGTTCGATTCCTGGTGCCAGCCCATGCAAAAAAAAACAAAACAAAAAAACAAAAAGAGTTAAATATAAAAAAGAAATAAAAATATAAACACTATCAGAAAGTGTAATGAGTATGCTTCAGAACTGTGACAGGGGAATATTATTTAAATGTGAAGCAACAGTCAATTACAAAATGATGGCAAGATTCTAGTACACAAATTATAAAACCTATAATGGATCATAGGATACACTATAATTAAGATAAAAATAAGTGAAACTATGAATAATAAGTAAAACATACTTATTACTGTATATTGTAAATAGACAATTCATTTAAATTAATATGAAAACTTTAGGATCCTAAATAGTAATTGGGAAAATTCCATGAAAAGTTTACTTTTTACAAAAAACTGTGAAAAGACATTGGCAAAATGCCATCTTGCATAATAATCAAATGCATGTAAATTAAAACCATGATGTTTTAGTTAACATAAAAGCAGATACACAAAAATAGTAAATAGTAAATAGTGCCTTAAAGGAAATGTATAGACAATTGTAAACTGATATATTCTATTTGGAAAACAACATAGCAATGCAAATTGATAGCCATATAAATGTTCACAAGTTTTACCTCATCATCCAACTTCTATGAGTTTATTCTGAAATAAACAATTTGATGCAATTTTAAAACACTAAAATATATGTTCCAATCAATTTACCGAAGTTTTAACTCTCCAAATAAAAACAGAGAAGGTCTACATATCCAATATAATGAACTTACTCAACCAACTGGCCATAGAGTGAATGTCAGATTCATTTTTGTGCATGTCAATAGCCTTTTAGAGGTTAGAGGTCAGGAGGGGACTATATGTGACCACTCCTATGCCCATGCCCTTATTCCTATGTATGCCATGACAAAAGCAAATTCCATACCAATTCTACCACCCAAGGTAAAAAAATAAACACTCATTTACAAGCAAAGTAATTCCTGTACTTATAGGTAATTGTTCCTTCTGCCCTTCTATACACAAATAAAGAAGTTTCTATTGATGCCTTGCAATAGACTAATGAGAACATTGCAAAAATGTGTTCCTTTGAGATGGACAGCAGGATACATGGTCAACATGGTGGGATTAGGTGGGGGATTCCCTGTGAGTAACAAATATGCAAGGGCAACAAGACCTTGGTCTTTGAGATTTGACCCTTGACTTAAATCGTCAACTTGCTGGATTTTCATGTAATGGTAGTTGGTCTTGTTACACCACTGCTAACAAGGTATAACTGAAAACACCACTGATGTCCCAATAAAAAATTTGTTTTGAAATTCCTTAAGCTAATTTGGTGGTGTTATGGTATTGTAACAGAAGATGATTCGTATAATGCTAATTAGTCAACCTTAAGCTATTGATTTAGATGAGGACTTTGTATGTCTCCATATGTAGACACATGTCTACACAGACAAAAAAATTCAAAGTAAATCACCACACATTCAGAATTATGGAAATAACTAAAGTATCAAATATTTTTACATTGTATATGTGTATAAATACATATAACATCACACTAATTGGAATGGTCTGTTTTTATCTCTTAAGTGAAGTGGCAGAAAGTAAAAAGTAAACTATGATTATAACAGTAAGACATGGTTATATTTGAAGGGTGTAACTAAAATGAACACTTGTTTTGATATTGCTGGGGGATTGTCTGAATGATGACTTCCACTTAATATATTTTCTTTAATGTTGCAATTATGTTATTGTGGTAATAGAAAGTTTATAGAGGAAATGCCATGGGACACACAGTTATAAAAATATAGTGTTTGGAAATGGTCTAATAAATAAATGTGAGGAATGGGGTCATCATATGTTGCCAGGTTGTCTGGTCAGGCAAGCGCTGGCCTGTCTGTTGCTGTGAGGACATTTCATGGGCTTAAATCTTGATCGTGCATTTGTAACCAGCTAAGGGGAGTGTCCTCTGCAATGACTGACACTTAATCTAATCACTGGAAGGCTTTTAAGGAGGATTCAGAAAAGACAATCACTCTTTCTGCTTCAGCCAGCCAGCCTCTCCTGAGAGTTTGTTGAGGACCTTCATTGGACCTGTCTTTTACATCCCCACATATATGGGGATATGAGACACTTCTAGAAATTTTATATTTACAGATATCTCCTGCTGATTTTGTTTCACTGGAGAACCCTAGTAATACAACTCAATTCTACTAAATTGAATCTTTCATAAAATTGGTTTAGGTGATCAATTAGTTTGTAGTATCTGTTGACACAAGCCAGGTAAAGTAGAATCATTGGGAACAATGGAACTTTGAAACAAGAGCCACATTCAAAATAGAAGCACCAAATAGATATACATATGTGCCACTGTAATCTCATGAGTTGGATAATTTTCAAAGAAAATATTTGTTCATTTCTTATTTCCCTCTATTTTATTATCTTTGAAACATAGCAATATTCCAATATTCCCAAGGATAAGTTAATTGAAATAACTGATAAAAGTGATATGGTGAATGGTAGATTTTAGTTCAGTAAAAATTACATGAGGAGATTACCAGGAGTTTTACTCTTGACATGAAAAGATGAGGGATAATACCTAAACTTTCCTCTACACCCCAAATGCTATTTCTACTCCTTGACTTATTTCATTGTTGATTCCTCCTCCATAAATCTGACTACTAACAGGATTTATGTGCCATTCCCTAGAAGATAATTACTGCGTATACTAGTTAACACTTGTACTGCCAAAAATTGGTGTTGATTTCTTTAGAAAGTGATCAATATTTTTTAGTATGTTCTGGATATACAGAACAGATGGGAGAAAATGCATTACAGCTATTTATAAAACTTCCATTAAAGGCATAAATTGAATAAAAGTGGTGCAGGGAAATAACATATGGTTATGCATTCACAAGCTGTGATGCGTTATATAAAAATAAATAAAGCAATAATGTTAATTATAAATGGTATATGACTTAAACATGCAAATATTATTTCATTTTATTCCTAAAGCAGGAATGATGTTAAAAACAAATGTACTTAGCATAGAGTGTTTACTATTTTACTAAAATAACTTGAACATAGGTTTTTCACTTTGTTCAAATATAACACTTTAGAGTGAAGCCCTAATATTCCAATTTTATCTACTGTTTCAACTCTATGATTAAACATGTACTACACATAATTGAAATTTCTAAGCTTAGAATCTAAGTTGTTAAATCAGCAATAGAAAGATTATATAAACAGATACTTAAGCTCTGTCTTGAAAATGAAGAATTCCTTTTAAACATTTTGTGAGGAGAAAGGTACCTAAAGAAAGCTGTAGGATTTTGTTTTATATCCTCATTGTTAGAGACTTTGATCATCTATTAATTGCATTAGGTTTCTCATTTATTATCTGTAAACAACATAGGACTTACCAATTTAGTTTGTTAGATTTTCATGATGAATAAAAAATGTAACAAATTCTCCAAATTTATTGTTTTTTTCCCATACAGATGAGTTTATTAAATGACATTTTTATTGCACAGACTAGGAACTTAAAGTCTAATAACTTCTCTTCATTAAGCTAAATCAACTGAAGAAAATAAAATCATTTTCTAATATACTTTTTCTTTTCCAAGAACTTTAGAAGTATAGAATGCCCATGGGTTACATGTTTATATATGAATAAGAACCTTCTGACCCATTATCAACATACTCTTTACCGGCTAAATGCAGAAGAAATAAAGCTTTGAAAACATTTCAATTATTTTGAGAAGACATCAGGTTTTAAGACAATAATGAAGGTAATACTTACTATTCATGTAGTACACATTATATGAAGGACACACTTCTAGGTGACTTAAATATAGTAATGTATTTAACCTTCTTAACAGTCCTATGACCCAAATTTATTACTAGTCCCATTTTACAAAGAAGAAAACTGAGGTGCAGAGAGTTTAAATACCTTGTCCAAGATTATACAAGTAAGTGGTTGGGCTGGGATTTGAAGGTCTCTCTTATTACAGAGGACTTGTCCTAAATGCAATGTGAGATTTGCCTTTCTAAATACCTAAAACGGATGATCTAATATGTTAAACGTATCTAAACTCTTAAATGGTGTAGATACACTCTTTCGTGTATATAAACTCTTTGTTTTCGTGAAAAAAAGAAACAAATTAAAAATGTGCATTACCTCTGAAAGACTCAATTATTGCTTTCAACATATTTTCAAGTCAAGCCACCTTTTGAACTTTTACTAAATTAATACAGTAGACAGTTATCATGTTAATATTACTTTTAGCTAGATTTATGAAATAGCTTGCGCTTTAATTGGAATGATCTTAACTCAGAATAACCAAGGCATCAAGTATAGATTCTCTCCAAGTTTGAAGGAAAAACTGCCCCTCTTCGAGTACAGACAATCTGAAAATCTTCAGAGAGGTTGCTTGGGTTGCCAGCCTATTGACAAGTAACCAATCAATTTCAACAAATATTAAAAACAATGGTATGCATTGACTCACAGTTTTGAAGCCAGGAGAAGTTCAAAATCCAGGTGTGAGTAAAGCGATGCTTTTTTCCCCAAAGTCATTAAAATTCTGGTGCTGGCAATCCTTGGTGTTTCTTGGTTTGTATCCCAGCCTCACATTGCATGGCAATGTCTCTCTTTTCTATTCCAATTTCTGGTCTCTGGCTCCTTCCCAGAAGGAGAAAGAAACTGGAAGCAAGTTTCTTTCCCTTTATAAAGCCTCTAGTAACCCGGAGTTAAAACCCAATCTCATTCAATTAGGACACATTTTTACTAAAAATAACGTGTTTGGTAGATCATTTTGATAATGGGTTCTCACCTACAGCAATGTGGATTAAGATTAAACGTGTGTCTAAATTGCAGTATGTAATTCACTCTATATGAAAGAATTATTGAGATGGCTGTTATAATATAATATTATATATATATACATTACATCATAGTTGGGTCCTGGGCCTCTTCTGAATCATGGGGCCCATGTAATTAATCTAAGATTTTTCTACACTCTTTATGTTTAACTCAGGAGAGACTAAACCTATAACCATAGAATTAATTATTTGAAATGACAGAATGGCTTTTCATTAGAACGCACTTTTTTCCCCATAGAACTGGATTGTTTTCCTTTCCACGTTACATATATGACACTTCAAATTCATTTCAATGTAGGTGTCAAGCAAATGTACTATATAATTAAGAACATATTTGCCTGAAGGCAATTTTATGACAAATTATCCCTATGAATATATTAAAATAAATAGATGAGCAGTAATATCAACTAAGACATTACTGCTCCCAGGCCAACAGCATCTGTAAGATTCATTTTTTATAGATGTTACCTTGTGGGAAAAACATCAAAGATACATAGAAATTGACAAAATGTAATTAAGCAAAAAGGGAAGAGATGGAGAAATCACTACATACAAATCAAACTTAGACTTATCCAAGTTTTCACTTCTAAAACCAATATCGATATTGCCATGAAGAGGATTATTTTCCCCATTAAAGATTACCTTCTTGCTTATATATGAATATTAAAATATTTACCAATGTTATTATATTAACTTATAAGAGCAAAATTACTTTTGTATAAGTTGTTAAAGAATAAATTTGATACCATTAAAAAAGCTCTAGAAAATATATGGAATAATATGTTCCATACATTTTCTACAATTTTTAATTATAGTATAAATAAATACTTCTGTATAAGAATTTGGAACTTAACTGAGGGAATTGAAATATTCTAAAAAATACTGCTCTATGAAAGAACTTAACTTAGGGGTTTCTTAATTATAAAACAGCCATAGTGCTAGCAAAGCAATTTTGGGTATTATTTGATATACACTTAATATTTTATGAACTGGACATGTAGCAAATGTCATATGTACATGCTTAACACGTAATTACCATTGTTGTGTTGTCTCCATAAATTACTTTAAATTCTAAAATCTGCGGCCAAGATATTAAGTTCATTGCAATTTACCAAGGATTCTAGGATTTTTTTCTGTGAAAGCACTTCTTTTATCCTCCATTCATGTAGTATTTTTAAATATTGATTTATGTGCCAAACATTTCCTTTAAAAAAATAGAACACAGATGTGAAAGAGTTTATTCCTGCAAAGCTTTCATAGTCAGATAGAGAAGAAAGATAAGTAAAAAGACAATTACAGTGCATTAAGAGATAAGTCCAATAGTAAAACTATATAGGATATAATGAAACCTTAGAAAAGTAACAGTTTAATGTAGCCAGAGGGAATGGAAGGCGTTATGTAAGAGGTGACACTTGAACAAAACTCAAAGGATATATGGAATTTAATTAAGTAAAGGAAAGTGGTATTAATGCTCCAGTTAAATAGGAACAGAA
>PVIY010026104.1:0-35828 GCA_004026745.1 Myrmecophaga tridactyla
TGACATTCCCACCAACAGTGAATAAGTGTGCCTCTTTCTCCACATCCTCTCCAGCACTTGTCATTTTCTGTTTTGTTGATAATGGCCATTCTGGTGGGTGTGAGGTGATATCTCATTGTGGTTTTGATTTGCATTTCTCTAATGGCCAGGGACGTTGAGCATCTCTTCATTGCATCTATATTCTTGAGGAATATTGGACTGTAGTTTTCTTTTTCTGTAATATTTTTACCTGGTTTTGTTATGAAGGTATTCCTGGCCTGATGACATAAATTGAGAAGTGTGCCTTCATTCTCAACTTTCTGAAAGAGTTTGTGTAAAATTGGCATTATTTCTTTCTTAAATGTTTGATAAAATTCACCAGTGAGATCACTGGGAGTAGAAGTTTCTTTATGGTGATTTATTTAATCATGAAATACATTTTTTGAAAAGGTATGTGGTTACTTAGAAAGGCTATTTCTTCTTGAGTCAGATTTTGGTGATAATTTTGTCTTTTGTGAAATGTGTATTTTTGTCTAAGTGATTGAGTGTATTGCCATAAGGTTGTTCATAATAGTATCATATTAGTTTTATGTCTGTTAGATCTGTAGTAGTGTCTCTTATTTCATTTCTAATTTTGGTGATTTGTGTCTTCTTTTTATCTTGGTCACTTTGGTTAGAGATTTATAGATTTTATTGATCTTTTCAAGAAAACAGCTTATGGTTTTATGATTTTTCTCTATGTGATTTATAGTATCTATTTTTTGCTTTTATTTTGCTTACTTTGTGTTTAGTTTTCTTTTAAAGTGGAAGTTTAAATAATTGATTTAGACTGCTCTATTTTTTCTAATATATGCATTTAAAACTATACATTTCTCTTTAAACACTGTATTGGCACCATCCCACAATTTTGGTATATTGTGTTTTCATTTTAATTCTGTTTTAAATATTTTTCTAATTTCTGTTGTGATTTTTATTTGACCTATTGTATATTAAAAGTGTGTTATTTAATTTCCAAATATTTGGGGATAGCCCAGGTATGCTGTCTTGCTGATTTTTAGCTTAATTCCATTTCAGTCAGAAACAATACTCAGCATCCTTTCAATCCTTTAAAATTTCTTAAGACTTGCTTTATGGCAAAGATACGGTCTGTCTTGGTGGATGTCCCATGTGCACTTAGAAAGAATTTGTATTCTCTTATTGGTGAGTAGAAGATCTATAAATGTTAACTCTGAGAAATTGGTTTATAAAACTGTTTAAGTTTTCTATATCTTTACTAATTTTTTTGTATACTCTTTCTTTCAATTACAGAGAGAAAAGTGTTGAAATTTCCAACAACAATTTTAGATTATCTATTTCTCCTTTTAATTTTGGTAGTTTTTTTCTACATGTCTGTATGTATTTTGAAACACTTTCTATGTGTATACACATGTAAGGTTGTTTGGTTTTCTTGAAGAATTCTTTGTTAATATAAAATTCCAGTCTTTATTTGTGTAATATTCTCAGCTCTGATGTCTAATTTATCTGATATTAATTTAGCCATTCCAGTTTTTCTTTTAATTATTGTTTGCATTGTGTATCTTTTTCTATTCTTTACTTTCAGTCTGCCTGTGTCTTTACATATAAAGTGGTTACTTGTAGACAGGATATGGTCAGTACTGATTTTTTAATCTAATCTGAGAACCTTTGCCTTTTAATTGGAATGTTTAGACTATTTAATATAAGTATCAATATGTTTGGGTTTAAGTTTGCCACCTTGCTATTTGTTTCATATATGTATCATTTGTTCTTTATTCATTTTTCCTCTGTTCTTGTCTTCTTTTGGTTTATCTGAGTATTGTCATGATTCCATTTTATCTTCACCATTGGCTTTTTGGCTATACTTTTTTTTAGTGGTTCCACTAGGATCTACAGTTTACATCGTTAACTTATCATAGCCTTCCTTCAATTAATGTTATTTAACTTCATATATAGTATATTAATTTTCCATTTCCCTTTCTTGACCTTTGTCCTATTATTTTATTTAAAATATTATTGAGGTAAAAATATATATCATAAAATTTGCCAATTTAGCATTTTAAATACTAAACTAACTTCCCATTCTCTACTCCAATCCTGGACTCCGGTAACCTGTAGTCTAGTCTATGACACTATGAATTTGCATGTTCTAATTACTTCATGTAATGGAGATCATAAATATTTGCCCTTTTGTCTTGCTTATTTCACTCAAAATGGTTCATCCATGTTGTTTTATGTATCAGAACATCATTCCTTTTTATGGCTGAATAATATTCCATTTTTAAAATATATACAACATTTTGTTTATCCATTCTTTAATTGATGATTTTATTTCTGTGATGTCAGTAGAAAAGTCTCTCCTTTCATTTCTGTTTTTAGATATCTTCATCTGCTCTCCTTTTCTCTTTGTCAGTGAAGCCAAATGTTTGCTGATTTTATTAATATTTTCAAAGAACCAACTTTTGCTTTCATTGATTCTCTTTATTGCTTTTTTGTTGTTGTTAGTTTCATTTATCTGCTCTGTAACCTTTGTCATTTAGTTTCTATTAAACTCTTTAGGTTGTTTGCTCTTCTTTTTCTCATCCCTCTGTGTGAGGTTAGCATTCTGATTTGGGATCTTTCATCTTTGTTCAGCATATAGAGTTATAAATTTCCCTATCAGCATTGTCTTTGCTACATCCCATAAGTTCGGTACATTGTGCTTTGTTTTCATTCACCTTGATGTATTTTCTAGTTTCCCTTTTGATTTCTTCTTTGACCCATTTGTTGCTTAATAATGAATTATTTTTACTTACCTGAGTGTGGAAAGATGGTGGAATAGGAAGCACCAGGATTCAATCCTTCCACCAGAACAACTATAAAGAGGCAAAAAATGCCTGAAACAGCTATTTCAAAACTCCAGAGTCCAGTAGAACTCTGTGTGGCATCCAGGGACAAGCTAGAGAAATACGCTTGGAAAATATGGTAAAGATGAGTAAACTGTTCTCTTTGCATGGAGGTTACTGGAGCCCATCCCCTCAATACTATGGCTAACTCACGGGAACAGAAAGGGAATAAAAATCCTCTTTCCCAACATCAGGAGTGGACATGGCCAATCATTGATAATGGCTTTTGATTAGAGACTTTGGTTGATGGGGGCCTAGCTCTTAGGGTGGTTTTTATTCTGACCCACAGTAGACAAAGGTGACTGAGGAGACTTTAAGGCACTATGCTTCCACAGGTCTTCAGGGAACAGTTGAAGGGCCACATTTGCTAGGCACATCAAGAAACCACAGCTTTGGGGAGCTATGGAAGAAGCCCCTGTCACCCTTCGTGATCCCCTAGGCAAGGCAGTTTAGAGTTTATCTGCAACCTCTCTGTGGGTTCCTGGCCTTGTTCTGGGTGAGAAAGACTGAATTTAGAAATTCCTCTCTAGCTTTCCTCCTGTGGTGTTTTGGAACTGTATGTACCTCAGAAAATCATGTCCTTAAAGCTGTTCCATTTCTGTGAGTGTAAACATAATGTAAATAGGTTTTCATGAAATTATTTCAATTAGGGCATGGCCCAGTGTTGGTCTTAATCCTCTTACTGGGGCCCTCTATAAAAGAATGACATTTTGACAAAGAAAGAGAAAGCCAAGAAGCAAGAAACTGATGACAAGGAAACCAGGAAGGAGAAGGGAGGCCAGCAAATACTACCATGTATCTTGCCATATAACAGAGTCCAGCATCACTAGCAGCTGGTCTTTGAAGAAAGGCTCTTCACAACCTCAAAACTGTAAGCTTGTAAGCTAATATACTCTCATTCTTAAAAGCCAACCCATTGGTTGCCTGGTTTTTGGTTGTCCACGATTGACTGAACTTCACTAAAAATATCTAAGCAGCAACCAACTCAGTTTGTGAATCCAGAAACTCCTGGCTATGTTAGATTTGAAAAACTTCTCAATCAAATGCACTGCTGCTTTTACTTTATCTCACCTTTTGGGCATGGCCTTTAGCCCTTGGACATGGCATTCATGAAGGTGATACGTAACAAGGTCAACATTGTGTCTGTCATTGCCAAGGCCAACACACTGACTCTGAGGGAGCAGGAGCAACTCAAGAGGAGGATTCTGGATGAAATTGAAGAACATAATATCAAAATCTATCACTTACCTGATATAGAATCAGATGAAGATGAGTATTTTAAAGAGCAGACTAGAACTGTCAAGACCAGCATTCTAGTTTCTGTGGTTGGATTCAATCAAGTGATTGAAACCAAAGGCAAGAAGGTCAGAGGCTGCCTCTACCTGTGGGGAATCATGGAGGTGGAGAACCCAGAGCACGATGACTTCCTGAAGCTGAGGACAGTGCTCACCATCCACATGCAGGACCTACAAGAGGTGAGCCAGGACCTCCACTATGAGAACTTCTGCTTTAAGAGGCTCAAGAGGGGTGGCAGGAAAGTGGAGAATGAGGATAAGAATAAAGACCAGATCATGCTGTAAAAGGAAGCTGAGCTTCATTGAATGCAGGAAATGACTGAAATAATGCAGGCGCAGATGCAAATGCAGGGGGGAGATAGTGATGTCTGTGCTCACAGGCACCATGTATAAGGAACTACTCTCCAACATAAAAAGGAAACATTCCAGAGGAGGGATGAAGTCGCAAGCTTTTCATGATGTGGTTGGAAGATTGTTCATCCCAGTTTGACAATACCTGTGCCTGAGAACTTAAATTTTAAAAGTTTTGGTGTTTTTTTTTGTATGAAGTATTTTTAACATTTGTATTTCATTGCTATATTATACTTTATATTTTTTGAGTTGAACTGTCCATTTTCATTTTTTCTTCCTCCTTAACTAACCGTTGCTGTTAGAATCATTTCAAAGATCAGTCAGCATATTTAGTTAATATTGCATTTTTCATTTCAGCTGGCCTAAATGACTCATCATTGATGAGCACTCTTGATTTGTATCTAGAAACAAATTCAAATTTACTCAGAATATTCCTGAGTGTAGCAACACCTATCCAGTGATACAGAAAGAAGAGCTATGTTAGTGCAAGGCCATTATTTAGCAATAGCACCATACAGAACTCTGCACTCACTTCCTTGCTTTTGTGTAGGCACAACACCTAAAACCAGTTTTGCTGCTAGAATTCAACACTCTAAATTCATCTGCACATTTGTAACTGGTGCCATGCTGGCAATGGTGCTAGCTAAGCCCTTATCCAGGTTCATTAATCTTGACACACAAAAAATTTAGAGGCAAGAGGGCCAGGAGAAATAAGGAGTAAAGTTTATTAAAGAGATGGTGAGGGAGTACACATTAGAGAGATTATGAGTGGAGTGGGCTAGCTTGTTATATAGGAAAGTTTTGTTGGTAGCAGATTTCCATAGTAACCTTTGAATACTTAGGTGTCTTCTTTGTTCTAGGAGGAGATATCTAGCAGAATTTGTGGTTTGTTGTCAGATACCTAAAATTTGTCTTTGGGCAGACCCTCTGTTTCCTATCATTAAGAGTTTATTTTGGGCCCATAATTTTACAAGCTTTTATGATTTTATGAGATTTGGGGCCTTTAGGGGAAATTTTTGTCCAGGAAAATTTGCAGTTTGCATTAGTTCCTTTGGAGTTAGATAAGAAATAAGAGACTTGCAGTTGTTTGTTAACTCTTTCAGAGGTGAATAGGAAACCAGGGGCTTAGTTGTTCTATTTTATCCTGCCTCACATTCATATGTTTAGCAACTAAAATGGAATAGAATTATCCATTGAGATATGTGTTTATGCATAGCTTATGTTTTAAAACAGGCTTTTAGGGGCGAATTTTAAGAAGGGTCTGGATTCTGATGCTAGATAATTTTTAAAACCACTATTGCAGAGAACCCACCACTTTGGTAGTGGTCTCCACTTGTGTTGATCTCTTGACCATGATGTGCTTATGAAGAAAATCAAAGTAGCTATAGGCTCCAATTTTCAGATTGCACCTGAGATTCTTTCTTACATGGGGATGAGAGTCAGCAAAACTATTTTTACTCAATTCAGTTTAGAAAGAATTTTTTTTTTAAATTAACAATTGGACTGTCCAGAAACCAACCATTCTGTATATTTATACTGTCCTTTGATGTGTTTTTCTGTAAATGTGTGTACTGAGATCTTCTCCCTGGAGATGTGATTTGATCAAGAGTGGTTGTTAAACTGGATTAGCTGTCTCAACCCATTTGAGTGGGTCTTGATTACTTTCTGAAGTCCTATAAAAGAGAAAACATTTTAGAGAAAGAAGGATATTCAGAGAGAGTAGAGCAGAATGACATAGCCACAAGAAGCAGAGTCCACCAGCCAGTGACCTTTGGAGATGAAGAAGAACTATGCCTCCTGGGGAGCTTCATGAAACAGGAAGCCAGGAGAAGAAGCTAGCAGATTATGCCGTGCTCACCATAAGCCCTTCCAGATGAGAGAGAAACTCTGATTGTGTTCACCATGTGCCCTTCCACTTGAGAAAGAAACCCTGAACTTCATCGGCCTTCTTGAACAAAGGTATCTTTACCTGGATGCCTTAGATTGGACATTTCTGTAGACTTATTTTAACTGGGACATTTTCTTGGCCTTAGAACTGTAAACTAGCAGTTAAACTAAATTAAACTAGCAGTTAAATTCCCCTTTTTAAAAGCCATTCCATTTCTGGTATATTGCATTCTGGCAGCTAGCAAACTAGAACAGATTTTGGTACCAGAGAAGTGGGGTGCTGCTGTGGTTTGTAAATACCAAACATGTTGGAACAGCGTTTTAAATGGATAAGAGGAAGAATCTGGAGGAGTTGTGAGAAGCCTGATAGAGAAGGCCTAAAATGCTTTGAAGAAACTGTTGGCAGAAATGTGGACTCTGAAGCTACAGTGATGAAGCTCTAGATAGAAATGAGGCAGGTATTATTTTAGACTGGAAGGAAGGTGATCCTTGTTTTAAAATGGCAAATAATTTGGCAAAATTGACTAGTGGCTTTGGCTGGAAGGCAGATTTTAAAAGTCATAATTTCTGTTGACTTGTTTGAACTGGGACATTTTTTTGACCTTAGAACTGTAAACTAGCAACTTATTAAATTCCCCTTTTTAAAAGCCATTCTGTTTCTGATATATTGCATTCTGGCAGCTAGCAAACTAGAACAAACATATTTCAGAATTTGGCATGGGTTACAATTCCACAGTTTTAGGTTTTTACTTCTAACTGCTATAAAATACTGGATATTAAAAGAGATATCAATTCAATGATTCACCAATCATATTCATTGTTAATCCTGTCTTCTCTGTGTAATTCTGTCCCTCTCTTTAGGGGTTGTTTGGGCTATGAACATTCTAACTTTTTCATGTTGGAAGAGTCTGTCAATAATATGGGGTAGGGAGATGGAACTATCTGATGTTATGGAGAGGTTTCAGGATTTATCTGGTCCAGGGACCCATTTGGAGGTTGTAGGTTTCTGGAAAGTTACTCTAGTGGAATCTTATGTATTGTCTTAGGTGTTCTTTAGGATTTACTGGAATGGTTTGGTTGGGGGTTGGCAAGTTATGATAGTAGCAATATCTAATTGAAGCTTGCATAAAAGCAACCTCCAGAGTAGCCTCTCAGCTCTAATTGAACTCTCTCTGCTACTGATACTTTATTAGTTACACTTCTTTTCCCCCTATTGGCCAGGATGGAATTGTTGATCCCGCTGTAGCAGGCTGGACTTATCCCTAGGACTCATCTCCCACATCACCAGGAAAACTTTCACCCCTGGATGTCATGTCCCACATAGGGGAAAGGGCAATGATTTCACTAGCAGTGTTGGGTTAGAGAGAATGAAGCCACATCTGAACAAGAAAAAAAGATCCTCCAGAAGTAACTCTTAGGTGTACCTATAGATAGACTAAGCTTCTGTGCTACCTATGTAAACTTCACAAGAGTAATCCTCAAGGTCAAGGGCTTGTTGGTTTTTACAATATCTTAAAATACAAACAATTTTAGAAGTACATTAACTACCAAGTTCTGGAAAATATACTGCAATTGTTTAATTTGTCCCAAGCCTAAATCCAAGAAAACTTTTCCATATCTCTCAAAGATCTTTCATTTTACTTACTGAAATTTAGAATTAGATTTTATTCAGTTACTCCTATCCCAAGGCTATTTATATTTTAATAATAATCTTATTACTATAGTACCATTGCAAAGTTATTATTGGAAAAACATATTAACAAATATAGCCTATCTGTAGCATGTTTTATGCTTACCATTTCTAATCTCCAGACCCAGCAAAAAAATAATTCTAAACCAACCTCACCATATCTTTCTGTGCCTAGTCCTCCAGCTATAACTGCTTTAGGTGGTCAGGCCTTGGGGCAGAATGAAGCCTGTCTTGTTGAAAGTTTTAGGTGAGGGCTGTGGAATTTTTGAGAGTTCCTATATCCTCTAAATATTTCCAATTATTAGATTTATTTTACTAAAAACTGTGACCAGGACCACTGGAAAAGGTCTTTGCTTTCTTCAGAGGCAGCTCTTTGTCAGTTTTCTGCTGTCTTAGGGAAATTCCAGGGACAATTTCTTTCTAATGTCTAGATTTGTTTAGAGTAATTACAAAATTAAGATTTTAAATCTTGCCATTCAGAGACTTTTTTCTCTTTTTACTCTTTTACTTCAGGGTTACCAATTTATATAAAATTTATACAGAACCACCTATTTCTCAAGCAACTCCAATAAAGCTTTTAAAAATTTTACTTTGTTATTAACATCTGGAGGTATGAGAATATACATTAAACAGGCAGTCAGACAAATAGAAAGTTAATTACATAAGAAACAGAAACACAGAAATACTTCTGAGAGGAACAACTGAAAGACTGAATATATTATTTCATCCCATTCTTTCTTTTTGCAGAACAATTTTAACTCTAATATCTTTAAATTTAACTGTAACAGTAGTATTTTCATTTTAAGTCATTTTGGGGCCAGATTTTTGTTACAAAAATATACCATTATTATACTGACAACTAAAGTCTTTCCAATTTTCAATACAGCCCAAAGTTTCCTTTATTAAAGAATTTCTATAATCAGTAACCAGTTAGGAATATTTGACCAATACAAATGTAGGAACATACTAACCAACAAATTCAAACAGCCACTTAACACTTATTATATTTAAGTAACACACCAATTAATAACTAGACCAAACATACCAACTAACAATTTAACAGGTATTAACATGTGACACACTGATTAACAATTAAACATGCATTAAACTCTTACTATACCTAGGTAACACACCAGCTAGCACTTAAACAGGCCTACTTATTTCATTAAATACCAATTAATTGTTAGATTATCATTTTCTAAGAGTATACTCAACAGACAAATTTAGATTAGGGACTCAAACCCTATACAGCATGGTACCCAGAAAACATATGTATAGGTCAGAGCAAGGAGGATCATTATGGAGACATAATCCAGGCAAAGGTCACAGGAACTCAAACTAACCTATTTACTCCCTGATCTACTTTTTTTCCTGATGGCCTACACACTCAATTAGCTGTCTGGACATGGAACTGGAAATGGCTTCTCTCTTTGAAGCTTTTTAAGGTACCAAAAGTCTCTGGAGCATAGGCAGAAAAGAGAAAATCTGATTGCCAAGCCTCTAGACTAAATTAAGTCCAGTGTCCACAAAAGGCTTGGTCACATCACTTACCTGCTACACTGGGGCTCCAGAGCCTCAGTCATTCATCCCTTCATGGTTGCCAAATAGTTACCAGACAAAGGCTGTGGATTATTTTGTCTGATGCACTCAATAACCAACTCCTGAGACACTGGTATTTCAAAGAAAGAAAGCGTTTATTACTAGGCATATAGTAGGAGAGCATGTGGTCTAGTAGCCCAAAATCTATCTCCCCAAATTTAGGGAGTTTAAGATTTTTAAGGATTTTAGCAAAGGGAGATGAGGTCATTTCAGATAGTGTGTTCAAAGCAGAAAAGAAGGCAGTGTTATGGTTGTCATTTCAATAGGAGAACATAAGCTGGAAGGAGGGGGAACAGAGCTACCATTTCAATACTAAAGGTGTAAACCAAAAGGAAAGGAGACAATAGCAGAGTCTAGCTGTTACATCTACAAATGTCGGGGACTAAAACTAGTTACTGGGTGTTCTAGTTTGCTAGCTGCCAGGATGCAATATACCAGGAATGGAATGGCTTTTTTAAAAGGGGAATTTAATAAGTTGATAGTTTACAGTTCTAAGGCCAAGAAGATGTCCCATTTAAAACAAGTCTATAGAAATGTCCAATCTAAGGCATCCAGGGAAAGATATCTTCGTTCAAGAAGGTCAGTGAAGTTCAGGGTTTCTCTCTCAAGTGGAAAGGCACATGATGAGCATGGTCAGTTTCTCTCTCATCTATAAAGGCACGTGGTGAACATGGTCAGAGTTTCTCTCTTGAATGGAAGGGCACATGGTGAACAAAGCATCATATGCTAGCTTCTTCTCCTGGCTTCCTGTTTCATGAAGCTCCCCAGGAGGCATTTTCTTTCTTCATCTCCAAAGGTTGCTGGCTGGTGGACTCTCTGCTTCCCAAGTCATGTCATTCTGCTCTCCTCTCTCTGAATCTCCAAGTTTCTCCAGAATGTTTCCTCTTTTATAGGATTCCAGTAAACTAATCAAGACCCATATAGAATGGCTGGAGACAAGTCTCTATCTAATCAAGTTTAACACCCACATTGATTGAGTCACACCTTCATGGAGATAATCCAATCAAGTTTAAGCACCAGTGTGACATCCCCAATCTGTGCCTAGACCTGCCCTGCAATGACTCACCACACTGTTGTGCCCTGCCCCATACCCTACATCCTGCTATACAACCATCCTGCAAACACAAGGCTTTGGACTACTGTAAGAAATCAACTCCCAAAGTAAATCAATCAACATATTTACACATGACAAAAACAACAGAAGATCACTAAGCATATAACAATGCAGACAGATATAGCCCTGCCTAATGACCAAACTAAAACACCAGAGGAGACACAGACATTGGAACAACTAATCAAAGATGTTCATATAACTCTACTTAATAATATAAGTAGGATGGCAAATGTTGTAAAAGAAATCAAGAAGACACTGGAAGAGCATAAAGAGGAATTTGAAAGAAAAATTAAAAAATAGCAGATATCACAGAGATTAAAGACTCTGTTGATCAAAAATAAAAAGCACACTAGAGGCACACAATAGCAGATTTAAAGAGACAGAAGAAATAAGTGATATAGAGGACAGGATGACTGACTTCCATTACACAAAACAGCAAATGGCAAAAAGGATGGAAAAAATTGAGTTGGATTTCAGGGAAATGATAGACAAAACAAAGTGCACAAATATAAGAATCATTGGTGTCCCAGAAGGAGAAGAGAGGAGTAAAGGGCTAGGAAGAGGAAGAGTAGTTGAGGATATTATAGGGGAAATCTTCCCAACCCTTATAAAGGACATAAGTATATGAGTCAAAGAAGTCCAATGAACTCCACACAGAATAAATCCAAATATGCCTTCCCCAAGACACAAACTAATCAGTGTGTCAAACATTGAAGAGAAGCATAAAATTCTGAAAGTGGCAAGAGAAAAACAATCTACTACATACCGAGTTCAGACTACTCAATAGCACCATGGAGGTGAGAAGGCAGTGGTATGACATATTCAAGACCCTGAAAGAGAAAGACTTCCAACCAAGAATTCTGCACCCAGTCAAATGGTCCTTCAAAACTGAGAGAGAGAGTAAAGTTTTCACAAACAAGTCCTCAAAGAATTTGTCTACAAGAGACCAACCCTACAAGAAATACTAAAAGGAGTTCTGCCAGTGGAGAAAAAAAAGACAGGAGAGAGAGACTGGAAGAGGGTACAGAACTGAAGAGTACCAGTAAGGGTTACTTAAAGGTTAAACAGAGAAAGATGGAAAAGAATATATAGATCTGGCAAATAAAATAAAAAAGGTAAGATGCTGGATTTAAGAAATGCCTTTTCAAGCAATAACTTTGAATGTTAATGGACTAAGTTTACCAATTAAAAGATACAGATTGGCAGAATGGACTAAGAATATAATCGAGCTATATGCTGCTTACAAGAGACTCATCTTAGACATAAGGATACAAATAAATTGAAAGTAAAAGGATGGAAAAAGATTTTCCTCACAAGTTGTAACCAAAAGAAAGTAAGAATAGCTATACTAATATTGGACAAAATACAATTTAAATGTAAATACATCATAAGAGAAAAGAAAGGACACTATATACTAATTAAAGGGTCAATTCACAAGAAGATATACCAATCATAAACGTTTATGCTCCCAATCAAGGAGCTCCAAATTACACGAGACAGATTGGAAAAACTGAGGGAGTGATAGATGTTTTAGCATTAATAGTAGGAAACTTCAATACACCACTCTCCTCTATAGATAGAACAACCAGACAGAAGATCAACAAGGAAATAGACAAGCTAAATAACTTGATAAATGAATTAGACCAAACCGACATATGTAGGTTACTGGACCACAAACCACAAAGATATACATTCTTCTCTAGTGCTCATGGAATATTCTTCAGGATAGATCATATGCTGGGGCACAAAACAGGTCTTTATAAATTTAAAAATACTGAAATTATTCAGAGTACTTTCACTGATCACAATGGAATGAACCTGGAACTCAATAACCACCAAAGAATGAGAACATTTACAAATATAATGGAGATTAAATTACACACCCTTAAACAACCAGTGGGTCAAAGAAGAAATTGCTAGAAAAATCAAGTAGCTATCTGGAGATAAATGAAAATGAGAATACAACATATCAGAACTTATGGGATGTGGAAAAGCCTGTGCTGAGAGGGAAATTTATTGCCTTAAATGCCTATATTAAAAAAAACAAGAAAGAACAAAAATTGAGGACTTAACTACTCACCTGGAGGAAATTGATAAAAAGCAGCAAACTAACCACAAAGTGAATAGAAGAAGGGAAATAACAAAGATTAAAGCAGAGATAAATGAATAGGAGAACAAAAGAACAATAGAAAGAATCAATAAAACCAAAAGTCGGTTCTTTGAGAAAATCAATAAAATTGATGGGACACTAGCAAGACTGACAAAGAAAAAAAGGGAGATGCAAATAAATAAAATCAGAAATGAGAAGGGGTTTGTAACCACAGACCCTGAAGAAATAAAAGAAATCATAATAGGATACTATGAACAACTTTATGCCAACAAACTAAACAACTTGAAATGGAAAAATTCCTGGAAACACACAAACAAGCCTTTCTTTTTCAGGAAGAAATAGATCCCAACAAACCAATCACAAGTAAAGAGATTCAATCAGTCATCAAAAATCTTCCTACAAAGAAAAGCCCAGGGCCAGATGCTTCACAGGGGAATTTTATCAAACATCCCAAAAAGAACTAGCATCAATCCTGCTCAAACTTTTCAAAAAATTTGAGGAGAAAGGAATTCTACCTAACTCATTTTATGAACCCAGTATCATTTTAATACCAAAACCAGGTAAAGATGCTATAAGAAAGGAAAACTACAGGCCAATGTCCCTAATGAACATAGATGCAAAAATTCTCAACAAAATATTAGCAGATTGAATCCAAAAACAGATTAAAAGAATTATACACCACGACCCAGTGGAGTTCATACCAGGAATGCAAGAATGGTTTAAGACAAGAAAATCAATTAATATAATACAGTACATTAACAAATCAAAAGAGAAAAATCACATGATCATCTCAATTGATGCTGAAAAAGCATTAAAAAAATTTACATCCTTTTCTGATAAAAACACTCCAAAAGATAGGAAACAAAGGTAACTGATTGATGCTGAAAAAGCTTTCAACAAAATTCAACCTCCTTTTCTGATAAAAACCCTTCAAAATGTAGGAATCAAAGGTAATCTCCTCAATATGATAAAAGGCATGTGTGAAAAACTGATAATCAGCATCATACTCAATAGAGAGAGACTGAAAGCTTTCCCCCTAAGATCAGGAATGAGACAAGAATGCCCACTGTCACCATTATTCAACATTGTGCTAGAAGTTCTAGCTGGAGCAATCAGGTAGGACAAAGAAATAAAAGGCATCAGAATTGGATAGAAATAAAAGGCATCAGAATTGGATAGAAATTAAAGGCATCAAAATTGGAAAGGAAGAAGTAAAACTTTCATTTGCAGAGGACATGATATTATACTTGGAAGATACCTACAAATCCACAGCAATGTTACTTGAGCTAATAAGCAAATTCAGCAAAGGTGGCAGGATACAAAATTAATGTGCAAAAATCAGTACTGTTTCTATACACAAGCAATGAACTAACTGAGGAGTCAAGAAAAAAAATTCCATTCAAAATAGGAACTAGAAGAACCAAGAACTTAGGAATGAACCTAACTAGGGACATAAAGGACGTGTACACAAAAAAACTGCATAACATTGCTAAACTACATCAAAGAAGATCTAAATAGGTGGAAAGACATTCCTGCTCATGGATAGGAAGGCTAAATATAGTTAAAATGTCAGTTCTCCCCAAATGGATCTACAGATTCAGTACACTACCAATCAAAATTCCAACAACCTACTTTGAAGACTAGTTACCAAATTCATCTGGAAGGGAAAGAGACCCGAATAGCTAAAGGCATCCTATAAAAGAAGAACGAAGTGGTAGGATTAACACTCCCTGACTTTAAAAAGCCACAGTGGTCAAAACAGCATGGTACTGGCACAACGATAGAACTATTGACCAAAGGAATCTAATCAAGAGTGTAGAAATAGACCACCAAATCTATGGTCAACTGATTTTTGACAAGACTCCCAAATCCTCTGAACTAGGACAAAATAGTCTTTTCAATAATTGGGCATGGAAAAACTGGATATCAATAATCAAAGAATGAAAGAGGACCCTATCTTACACCCTACACAAAAGTTAACTCGAAAGTGTATCAAACACCTAAATATAAGAACTAGCACCATAAAGGTTCTAGAAGAAAATGTAGGGAAACATCTTCAAGACCTATTAATAGGAGGTAACTTCCTAAACTTTACACCCAAAGCACAAGCAATAACAGCAAAAATAGATAAATGGGAATTCCTCAAAATTAAATGCTTCCCCACCTCAAAAGACTTTGTCAAAAAGGTAAAGAGGCAGCCAACTCAATGGGAGAAAATATTTAGAAATCACATATTGTCAAAGGTTTGATATCCTGTATACACAAAGAAATCATACAACTCAACAGCAAAAGAACAAGCAACCCAATTAGAAACTGGGATAAATATATGAATAGGCATTTTTCTGAAGAGTAAATACAGGTGGTGCAAAATCACATGAAGAGATGATAATTTTCATTGGCTATAAGGGAAATGCAGATCAAGACTACAATGAGATACCATGCACACCTATAAGAATGGCTGCTATTAAACAAACAGGAAACTATGAGTGTTGAAGAGAATGTGTAGAAATTGGGACAACTATAAGGCAGACACAAAAGAAAAGATACTGTATGATTCCACTCTTATGACCACGAAAAATGTATAATCAGAGGCTTTTGAAACAGAATGTAGGGGACTTAGAGACACAGAGATGATAGAGATGGGTGAATGGTTAATCAATGAGGTTGAACTCCAATGTAAGGAAATAGATAGAAGTGAAGGTGGTTCCCTAGTGGGTCTATAAGTAATTTTACCATAGTAAAGATGAACAAGATTGAAAGGGGTGGTATGATCCGTGTACAAAGAGTGTTTAAGTCCAGGGTACCGGGGGAAAGCTGCTATTGCATGCTGTGAGTTATGTTCAAAAGGAAAACATCAGCACTACCATAGCCACAGCAGAGGTACATAATGGGGGCAGGGACAAGATTTAAGAGGAGGTTTCAGATTTCCTATTTGGTGTGGGTGTGTTTATTGGTTTTCTTTCTCTTGGGAACAATGAAATTTTCTAAAATTGAGAATGTTGATGGACTGTGGGCTTTGTGCACTATACATGATGCCTGATGTATGCAGGTGGCTGAAGGATGTACTGACTGAAAAGTAGATTGGCAAATGATGATGTATACTTATGATGAAAGTTGTACTGCTATAAAAAGGAATAAAATTGTGAGGTAACAATGTGAATGAACATATTGGACATTTGGTGAGGCAAAATAAGTCAGAAAGAAAAGAACAACAATCATATCATCTCCTTTAGAAAATGCTTATAAGTAAACAGGGGCCTAGATTGTAAGCTTTTAGAGCAGACACATTAAGTCCAGAGTGGTAATTACTATTTTTGGATTTCAAGAGGCTGTTTATATATATATATGGCCTGATATTTAGAGATAAGAATGAAGCTGATCAGTTAGGGGTTAATTCAGAACACAGGGTTAATGGAGACATTGTCTATATTTCAGAACCAACGTGCTCTGAGACCACAGGAAGAAAGGTTCATTTGGTCTAGAACTGAAATTTTCTTTAGCGCATAATCTAACTCAACCTATTTGTATAGCTCATTTGAACAATTGAAACAAAGAGAGTCCAGAATAAGGAAGAGGTCCTTTAATCCTCTTAATATATAGATTAATGTAATGACTGGATACAACATAGAATAAATTAAGCAGATAATCAAAAATTATTGGCAGGGCGGGCCGCAGTGGCTCAGCAGGCAGAATTCTTGGCTGCCATGCAGGAGACCCGGGTTTGATTCCTGGTGCCTGCCCATGTGAAAAAAAAAGTATTAGCAAAGTCCCTTGAGGGATGGGAGAAAAAATATGAAACTATTAAACCTTAACATCAGGGACTCCCCTGATACTGTGTCAAACTTTAGGGACACCCAAATCAATAGGCCATGCCCTTGATTCTGAGGCTTACTGTCGTTAAGCTCATGTAGATAGCAAAGATGCTTAGACTATCTATAGGAATGCCTTGGAGTTATTTCTGGAGGACCTTTTTTGTTGCTCAGATGTGGCCTCACTCTCTCTAAGCCCAACTTTGCTAGTGAAATTATTGCCCTCCCCCTTATTTGGGACATGATATCCAGGGGTGAAAGTCCCCCTGGCAACATGGGAGATGACTCCTAGGGATGAATCTGGCCCTGGCATTGTGGTATCAGTAATTCCATCCAGACCAAAAGGGGGGAAAGAAATGTAATTAATAAAATATCAGTGGCAGAGAGTGTTCAAATAGAGTCAAGAGGCTACTCTGGGGGTTGCTCTTGCACAAGCCTCAGTTAGACCTTGTTATGTTTTCATAACCTGCCAACCCCCAACCAGGACTATTCCAGCCAATCCTAAAGAACACCTAGGTCAATATATAACATTCCACAAGAGTTCCATGCACTAGAACAACTTTCCAGAAACCTACAATATCCAGATGGGTCCCTGGACCAGACAAGTCCTGAAACCTAGAGGGCCCAGCCTCTCCAAAACATCAGATAGTTACATCTCCCTACCCCATATTAGTGACAGACCCTTCCAACATGAAAAAGTTAGAATAGCTATAGCCCAAACACCCCGAAAGGGAGGGATGGAAAAATCAAAGTGATGTGGAGTTATACAGTGAAGATAGAGTTTGACAAATGAATATGGTTACTGAATCATTAAATTGATATCTCCTTTAGTCTCCAGAATCTTAGAGCAACTAGAAGTAAAAACCTAAAATTGTGGAATTGTAACCCATATCAAATTCTGAATTATGTTCTACAACTAATTGTGGTGCTGTGCTTTGAAATTTTTGCTTTTTTGTATATGTTATTTTTCACCAGAAAGGAAGAAAGAAAGTTGATTGTGACGATTAAAAAAAATTAAGCCTTCTAGTCTTCTATATTCTGGACCAGCTAGAAGGAAAAATCTGAGAGGATTGTGTGATAGCCCATGACAAACTCTGGGATCTGTCCTGTAACTAATTGTTGAAAAGTGCTTTGAATACTATTGCTTTTTTATTTCTTTGCTTTATATATATGGTATACTATACAATATAAAACCTTAAAGAAAAGGAAATAAAGACAGAGAACTTCCCAAACTTAGTAAAAGACATGAATATGAACATCCAAGAAGCCAAGAGAACATAAAACAGGCCAAGGATAGAGAAAAGTACACCGCATCATACATTAATTACACTTTTTGCTATAAATTAGCAATAATTATTTGATACCATCAAATATCCTGTCAATGTTCAAATTTCCATGATTACCTTATAAAATTTTATAGTTTATTTTTTAAGCTCAGGATGTAAATAAAGTTTGAGCATTAGAAGTTGGTGATGTCTTTTAAGTCCCTCTTTTTTTTTTTTTAACATTTCAGTAGTTTTTAGTATTCACAGTGTTATATAAACATCACCATAATCAATTTTAGAAAATTTTTATCACCCCTGAAAAAACCCCCCGTACCCATTCACAATCACTCTCCATTCCCTCCTCCCCCCAACTCTTAAGCAACTAATCAACTTTCTATCTTATGTATTTGACTTTTCTGGACATTTCATCTAAATGGAATCATTTAGTATACGGCCTTTTGTGCCTGACTTCTTTCGCAAAACATAATGCTTTCAAGGTTTGCCCACGTTGTAGCATGTATCAGTTCTTTATTCTTTTTTTATGACTGAAAAATGTTTCATTGTGTGGATATACACCGCATTGTGTTTATTCATTCATCCATTGATGAGCATTCAAGATGTTTCCACTTTTGGCTATCTAATAAGTACTGCTGCTTTCAACATTTCCCTATAAGTTTTTGCATGGACATGTGTTTTCATTTCTCTTGGATGTGTACCTAGGAGTGGGATCATTAAGTCATATGGAACTGTATGTTTAACCAATTAAAGAACTGCCAAACTGTTTTCCATAGTAGCTACACCATTTTGCCATCCTACCAGCAATGTATGAGGGTTCTAATTTTTGCATGTCTTCACCAACACTTGTTTTTATGTGTCTTTTTATTATAGCCATCCTAGGATGTGTGAAGTGGTACCTCACTGTGTTGTTTTCTTTTAAATATTCATATTGACAAATCTTCACACACATACAGTCCATACATGGTGTACAATCAGTAGCTCACAATATCATCACATAGTTGTGTATACATTACTGTCATCATTTTTAGAATATTTGCATCACTCATAAAATAGAAATAAAAAGAGAAAACTCATACATCCCATATCCCTTACCCCTCCTTCTCATTGATGACTAGTATTTCAAACTACCATTGATTACACTATTGAATTCAAAGGGCAAGGAGAGAGTTCTGAAAACTGCAAGAGAAAAGCAATGTGCTCTGTTCAGGGGGAGTCCCAATTAGATTGAGTGACAATTCTCATCAGAAACCTTGGAGGAAAGAAGGCAGTGTGTTGAAATACTTAAAGAAAACAACTGCCAACCAAGAATTTTATATCCAGCAAGAATTTCTTTCAAAAATTAGAAAGGGATTAGCATATTCCTAGATAAATAAAAGTGGAAGGAGATCCTTCAGTGCTAGAACTACTATACAAGCAATGTTAGAGTTCTTCAGAGTGAAAGGACAAGACACTAGGCAGTGGTTGAAAGAAGCATGCAGAAATACCAGCAGTACAGGTAACCATTTGGGTAATAATAAATGCCAATAGTATTACTCTGTGTTATTTGATATATAACTCCCCATATTACTTCCTACAAGTGCCAAAATGGAAATGCATAAAAAGTAATGATAAACATATGGTTTTGGACACCCAGTGTTCAAAGTTATAAGTGCTAACAAGTACAAAAAAAGGTGGGGGGACATAAGGTGTAGGAAAAGTATGTGTGTGTGCTATTGAAGTTAAGTTGGTATCAAAGCAAATATTTAGGATGTTCAATTTAACATAGTAACTACAAAGAAAATAGGTGAAAAATTATGTCCAAATAAATACGAGAAGGGACTTAATATGGTACAATATAAAAAACCAAAATTAATATAAAAATAGGCATAAATTGAAGAATTGAAGGACAAAAAGGCATAAGACTTACAGAGAATAAATAGAAAACGGTAGAAGAAAATCCTACATTACCAGTAGTGACTTCAAATGTAAAAAGATTAAATTCTGTAGTCAAAAAGCTGAGAATAGCAGAAAGAATAAAAAAGCATGACCCAACAATATGCTATCAGCAAGAGACTCACCTAAATTAAAAGACACAATTAAATTGAAAACAAAGGGATAGAAAAAAAGTAACCAGGAAATTAGGATTTAAGGGATGATTTTGATTACTGAATCATTATTGTGATGTTCTTTTTTGCTTTCTGGTATATTGGAGTAGACAGAGGGAAATTCCCTAAATCTCTAAATCATAATCTAGCTGCCTTGACCTCTGGTAATGATTGTATAGCCCTTATCTTCTATTTCTGTGATTGTACAAACCTTGTGACTTACCCTCAATTGTAACCAGTTGAGGGTTTTATCCAGTTTTTCAACTTTAGAGACTAGTAATCACTAAAGACAGCCCCTAATGTTTATTAATGAAGTGTCTTGGGTCAGCCCCAAACTAACCCACCGAAATCTAAAGTTATCTTGATAACCAAGACTGGATCTAACCAAAGTGGCCATGTCTGACATGGGCAGTAGCTTAAAATTTAACCTACAAGTCACCTATACTTCACTGCCTTTTCTTATACACCTTCTGTGCTTAAGCATGTAATCAATCTGTACATGCTCAATAATGAGGTCACCTCTCAATTACATCATTTGGGGCCACTGTGCTCATTATCCTAAATGCTGCCCATCTTTTTCTCTAATAAAACTATCAGAATTACTGGACTTTGGGGAGATGGATTTTGGGCCACTAGGCCATCTGCTCTCCTACTATGTGCCTGGTAATTAACTCTCTCTCTTTGAAAAACCCTGGTGTCTCAGGAATTAATTATTGAGTGTATTAGGCAAAAGAATTCATGATCTTTGTCTGGTAACAAAAATATACCATGCATGTAGCAACCAAAAGAGAGCTGGGTTGCTATACTAGTATCTAATATTAGTCTTAGTATTAGTCTATACCTTAAAATAGACCTTAAGTAAAAAATAGTCATGAGGGAAAAGGTGGTCATTATATATAAATAAAGGGGTCAAGTCAACAAGAAGACAGAATAATTATAAATATATATGCATCTAACAGTAGAGCCTCCAAATATATGAAGCAAATAATGAAAAATTTGAAAGGAAAAATTAAAGGTTCTATATTAATAGTAGGAGGCTTTTAAACACCACTATTAATATGGACAGAATGTCTAGGCAGAAGGTCAATCAGGAAACATATGACATGAATGATACGCTAAACCAACTAGACGTAATAGAAATGTATAGAGCACTTCACCCATCAAGGCTGTGGGAATGCAGTTCAACAGTTTCAGGTATTTCCCTCTAGTCACTCCAATACATCATAAACTAAAAAGGGATATCTATGTAATGCATAAAAATCACTTCCAGAATACCCTCTAAACTCTGTTACAAATCTCTCAGTAACTGAAACTTTATTTTGTCTCATTTCTCTCTTTCAAATTTTGACCAAGAAGGCTTTCTCAATACCAGGATGCTGTGTCCCAGCTTATCCCAGGAGTCCTGCCCCATGTTGCCAGCAAGATTTACACCCATGGGGATCCATGTCCCACGTAGAGGGGAGGGCAGTGAATTCACCTGCTGAATTGGCTTAGAGAGAGAGAGGCCACATCTGAGCAACAAAAGATGTTCTCTGGGGGTGACTCTTAGGTATAATTATAAGCAAACTTAGCTTCTCCTTCTAGCAACTTCTCTTGATAAAAATACTTAGAACTCTAGGTATAGAAGGAATATTCCTCAACAGGATTAAGGCATATGTACAAAATCCACAGCTAACCTTTGAATTAATGGTGAATGACTGAAACCATTCCCTTTAAGATCAAGAACAAGACAAGGAGGCCTACTATTACACCTGGTATTCGACATTGTAATGGAAGTTCTTGCCAGAGCCTTTAGACAAGAAAAAGAAATAAAAGGCATCCGATTGGAAAGGAAGAAGTAAAACTTTTCTAATTAAACATGACCCTATATACAGAAAGTCCTGAGAACAAAACCGCAACAGAGGTCTTAGAATTAACAAGTGAATTCAGCAAAGTGGCTGAATCCAAGATCAACCCAAGCATCAGTAGTGTGCATAAGTAGGTAAGTGGCCCAAAACAGCAAAAACCATTTGAAAATGAAGAATGAAGCTGGAAGGCTCACATTTCCCAATCTTAAAACTTATTACAAGCCACAGTAATCAAAACAGCATAGTACTGGCACAAGGATAGACATACAGATCAGTGGAATAGAACTGATAGCTCAGAAATCAACCCTCACATTTATGTTCAATGATTTTTGACAAGGGAACAAAGATCATTCAATTTGGAAAGAATAGCCTCTTCAACAAATGGTGCCAGGAAAACTGGATCTCAATTTGCAAAAGAAAGAAGGAGGACCCCGACCTCACACCATATACAAAAAATTATCTCAAAATGAATAAAAAACATGGACATAAGAGGAACTAGAATAAAACATAAGGAACCATCTTCAAGACCTTGTTAGGCAATGGTTTCTTAGTCTTTATACCTAAAGCACAAGCAACATCAAGGGACTTCATCAAAATTTAAAACTTTTTTGCCTCAAAGGACTTCATCATGAAAATAAAACAACATCCAATGCAAAGGTTAAAAATATTTGGAAACTACATATTCAATAAAGGTTTAATATCTAATACATATTAGGAAATCCTTCCACTTAATAACCCAATTAAGTGGGTTATATAAGATAAATAACCCTATTAAAAAATTGGCCAAAGACTTGAAGAAAAAAGACAAAAGTAAAAAGAAAAAAGAAAAGACATCTCTCCAAAGAAGATATACCAATGGTCAAAAACACAGAAAAAAATGCTCAACATCATTAGCTATCAGGGAAATACAAATCAAAATCACAATGAAATGCCATTCCATATCCACTATAATGGCTACTATTATAAAAATGAAAAAAAGAAAAAAAAAAACAAAGCAAAAACAAGAAAATTGGAAGTGTTGGAGAGATGTATTTAGTCACTGTGAAATACAGTTTGGAAGTTCCTCAAAAAATTAAGTAGTTTCCTCACATGCATGAGCTTATCAATTTTCAGCTGTTACTCAAGAGAGATTCTTTACAGATTTCCAGAATTCTCTTGGTACAGCTCTCTCCTGTCTGATGTTTTTATCTGTGAACGAAGATAGCTGCTTTGGCCTCCATGGACCACATCCTGGATCAATTTCTTCAATTTGGGGGCACTTCTGGCCTCTGCCTAGGTATACCTCTACAAAACAATGTAGAAATTTTCTCCAGATAAGAAACTGGGACTCCCTTGTTTGTTTCCCGTCTCTCTAGGATCACTGCCCTTTGTTACCTGATGTCCAGTGTATTGGAAATCATTGGTCCATATATTTTGTGGTGTTTTATAGTTGTTTTAGGTGGAGAGTAAATCCAGGCCAGAGGTGGAAGTTCCATTTACCTGGATACTTTTAGCAGTATGAGATCATATACATGAGAGCCCCTTTGTAAAGAAAATCACTACCTGTATGCATATTTGTTGTAGTTCTTCCAGCCATAGGTCAAGTGTATATCAGTTTTGCCTATATTTCTCATATATATACACATAATAGGTATGTGTATTTAGCATACCTATGTTACACGTTAAATGCATTTAACATTCACCCAGTTACCATCTATCTGTTTCAGAAACTCCTCTGAAATCACATGAAGCAGACCAAGTTTTGCACTCTCTCTTCCACTTTCCCTGTTCTCAGAGTCCTTCTCTTACTGCAAAGCAGCTCATGTTCCCAGGACTTCTGACCAGACAAGATATTGTGATCTCCTTGTACCTGGACTGGCCCTTTCTGGTATATATCCCAGACTCTGTTGTGACCTCTCCACATGTCCTCCAGAGAGACTCACCTATATACCAGGCCTCATTTCTTTTATTAACTCCTAGGTAATAAAGACAAAGATAAATGACAATAAATTGTGATGCCAATAACCTACAATAATATCTACTGTTTATTGAGCATCTACCATGATCTAAGTATTCTATATGTTTTCTCTAATTCTCTTACAACTACTAACCATGAGGAAGATCTTGAGGGTGTGCTGGTTTGAAGCTATCATGTGCCCTAGAAAAGCCATGTTCTTTAATCTTCATTCAATATTGCTGGGAGGATTCTTTTTTATTGTTTCCATGGAGATGTGACCCACCCAATTGTGGGTGGTAACTTTGATTAGATGATTTCCATGGAAATGTGTCTCTACCCATTCAAGGTAGAGTTGCTTACTGGAGTCCTTTAAGAGGGAACCATTTTTGGAAAAAGCTTTAGAGCCACCAGAATGGACAGAGTCAACAGAATGGACAGAGCCCTGGGGAAGCTGTTGAAGATTCCAGGAGAGAAAGCTAGCAGACGTTTCCATGTGCCTTTACAGCTGAGAGAGATACCCTAAATATTATCGGCCTTCTTGAACCAAGGTATCTTTTCTTGGATGCCTTAATTTGGACATTTTCACAGCCTTAGAACTATAAACTTGTATCTTAATAAAGTCCCCTTTTTGAAAACCCATTCCATTTCTGGTATACTGCATTCAAGCAGCTTATGAACTAAAACAGGGGGCATCAGAAAAGACGTTGCAGAAGGGGTGCTTTATAAGTCAAGTCATGAAGGATAAGTAGGATGTAGATGAGGTGAGGTATGGAATGGGGCAAGGAGCAGGGGTTCTGATAAGACGGAATGCCATGTGAAAAGGCTTGTAAGGCAAGAAAGAATATTGCTTGTTTGAAGAACTCAATTGGGTCAGTTTGGCTGAATAACAGGGAAAATGGGGAAAGGGCATGGGAAAATAGGGGAGAGGAAGACGGTGAAAGATAACTGAGCGGTAAAACAGATCCTTAAGGGCCTTGTGAAAGATACTAAGAAATTTTTTTTTTTTTCCCTGAGGCAGCGAGAAATTTCCTTTGCATTTTTTTGGCATATAACTTTAGTGAGGGAAAATGGATTGAAAGTAGCAGAACTAGGTTATACCCATGGAAAACTAGGTTATTCCTATGGAAATGCCAGATTTGGTCATGTTGCTTAAATGACTAATTGTTCAACACATGTAAATTTTATGTGATGTCTTTAAAAATTCAAAGTAAAAACAATAAAATAATCAGAAGTAATTAAAATTTTTGGTTTAATGAGATTTTGTAGATGAAGAATAATTTTATTTATGTCTAAATAAATATTTAAGTAAAATTTGGGGCACTTAAACCCCAAATAAATTCTCATTCCCCAAACTTACTTAGATGATAACTTTATTTTTAAAATTTGTTTTTTCCCATTCTGTGTTGCAATCATTTTAATAAAGGATAATTTTATTTTCAAATAGGAGAGAGGAAATTGTATGCTGCTGTAATGTCATAGTTTCCAGAGGAAGATATTGTGAACTTGTTTGTGTAAACACATTTTATTTGGAGTTCTGTATGAATTTTCAATAGATGTTTTTCAGATAAGGAAGCAGTAGTTCAAATTGCAATTATGTAAACAAGAGGATCATAGGGGAATTATCCTGAAGGGTATAAAATGAACCAGGAGATTTTAGTAGGGGTCCTTACAGCTTCAGCGCATCAATGCAAAGTCAGGTAGGTGTCTATACTGAGAGGGCTTTGGAAAATGAAATGTTCTTGTTCTAATTTTCCTTCATTTTCACCATTTTAGTATTTATTCAAAAGTAGCAAATGCTGAGTGATAATTTGCTTCTATCTGCTTTAAAAGTATTTGTTATTGCTCCAAATTATTCAGTGATGAGTGAAGGTGAGTGAGCAGCATACGTAAGGATAAGGAAGAACTCTATTGACTTTAAGGAAGAGGCTCAGACCTCTTCCTTATTTTGTCAATTTCTCATAGATATGTGGAGAGATCTTGAAATACAATTCTGTTCCTTAAATCTTAGAATATAGTTCTTTCTTATAGGTCACAACATATCTATTTATATAGAATCATAGAGATAGAAGTTAAAATTGATATGTGTGAAGTTATTTCCTATTACAAAACCCAGGAGCTGGTTGGCTAAATAGGCAAGAACCCCATCATTATAGTGGGTAAATATTTTACATAATTTACCCAGGAAGATCCCGAGAAAACAGGATTCCATGAGCAAAGAATTCTTATGTTTTCTTTTCCTAATTTAAATACCAAAAATCCTCTAAGGGAAAGGTGAATACGCAATTTTTCAAAAAAAGTGTTCACTAGGAAATCCTTCTTACTTAACTTTTACTATTGAAAACTCTTCCTAAAATAGGTTATACCACTTCCTTGTCTATATAGAAGTAAGAGTAGAAAATGTAAGGAAATCTTTTGTAATTGTGGGTCTGGAAGACATCATTTGGACTCTTTCAGAATACTTAACACAGTCTATTTTTATTGTTTGTGTTTATATTTACCTCCTCTGCTCATCTTAACATCCCTTAACAGCCATTTGTGTCTCTCAATTCCTGGCTCAGATGCTCAACATATGTTTATCTAGTTGAACTGCAGTTCTCATTCTAGGAAAACAAGATTGTTTGGAATGGCCACTTTTCCCTGGAAGTTGACATTTAAAATACATCCTTGGTAACTTTCTAAATGTGGTATTCATTTTTTCTTATAAGTTGATAGAAGATAAAATTTTGGTTAACTGATGCTTTATGTGTCTAATTGAGGTCCCAGTTAATGGAGATTTTGATGTATTTAGCTTAAAGAGGCTGTTGGGATACGATTGACAGTTTTGAGAAAATCTTGATACTTTCTTGGTGATTGAATAAAATGTTCAAAGAATTATAATTTATAAAATAGAACTAGCAAAAATATTTTTTGTGATAGAAATATTATTCATTGATGTGTATATTTTCTGTTCTGGCAATGATACTTGAGAGGGAAAAGAAATCCAAATACACCTAGGTAGATGTACAATATTTTTAAGACAAAAAAAATCTTACTCTTTGAGGTGATCAACTTATACCCAGAATTCTGAAATATGATTAACCTTTCTCAGTGGACAACTAAAATAATTATGTCATAAAATTATGATGGTCAATGGATATTGAAAAAGCTCTCCATCAGATAGGCTCTATTGAAATGCATACGAGGTACAGTGGATCCTCTATTGTTTTCCATACAGCCAAAACTTATTTAACTTTCTTGGCTAATTTATAGTGGATCAGTCATCCATGTTTGGATTACTCTCATTGCATTTTTTTTTTTTTTGCTTCAGTGATTTTTTTGAGATGATAAGTTCAGTTTGTCTTCTCTTTCAACCTTAGAATATCCTATGGGTTGAGAAGAAGGGTTTCTAGATTTCAGGCATAACCTCTTAATATCAATGGTAATTTTTTTCTTATTTTCCAAACTTTCTCCAGCTTCATGGTATCTTCCTTGAAAGGCAAGATTCTTGGAAAATTGCATTTGAATGGTACTGAAGTTTGGTTATATTTTCTCTGCCATTCCTGATTATAGCTAGTTTGTTGGCCTGTTAGGTTTTCTGGAAGCTACGGCTCTGGGAAGGTCTTCCCTTCATTGTTGACTCACTTATAATCAGAAGCAAGCATTTGATTATTTTTCCATTGAATAAATTGTTTTACACCTAGTTGACATATGTATCTCTGCTGCTTTTCTGCTGTGGTATTTCAGGCTTGCCACTCCCCTGCTTAGGGGAGCTTAGTGGCACTTGCAAACAGGACTTTCACTATGAGAGCCCTTACACTATAGGATATGTGGATCATAGTCACATCTAAGTGTATAGTGAAAGTTATTAAGAACATTAAATATGTAAAAAGCATATTTATTATATATATTATAGCTCTTTTCAAGTGTCCCTTCTAAATGTCCTGAAAGGATACATGTAATAGGTAATTTAATTTATCTTTAATTTAGCATGACTGCTATCTTCCTGATCTCCATGCTTTTTGGCCTTGTATGTGGACAAGCAATGTCTTTTTGTGTTCCAACTGAGCATACGATGCACATCGAAAGGAGAGAATGCGCTTATTGCTTAACCATCAACACCACCATCTGCGCTGGATACTGTATGACACGGGTAAATAGTTCATCTCACTTCTTTTAGAGAAAAATTAGATAAACCTAAAGTCATCCTGTTTCTGAAAGAAACATGAGATAAAGAAAGAACGTAAATGAAATAAATCACGACCTCCTTTCCCAAATTTAGCAGTTAATTGTCTCCTTAGAAGTAGAGTCCACGGGTTGCAATATTATATGGATATCCTCAACACAATGGGTACAGATATTATTAATTTTCTAACAGTTCCACTTACCTTAGATTTATTTAAACTTTATCTTGCTCTCATGATCAAGGATAAAGGAAAGGGGAATGTCAATTTGGACATTCTGTGGGATTCTATGTGATGTGTCAAGATGGTTTTGTGGAGTGAAGCTGAGGACTCCTTCCCCATTCCTATTTGTGACAGAGACATTCTAACAGCAAATATAAGAAAACTGACTTTTATTTGTTTCCGTTGTCTATATGTTTCCTAAAGTTCTATCACATCATACGTTTTTGTTTTTTTCCTCAGGATATAAATGGCAAGCTGTTTCTTCCCAAATATGCTCTATTCCAGGATATTTGTACATATAGAGACTTCATCTATAGGACTGTAGAAATACCAGGATGCCCATACCATGTTGCTCCTTATTTCTCCTACCCTGTGGCTGTAAGCTGTAAGTGTGGCAGGTGTAATACTGACTATACTGATTGTATACAGGAGGGCATCAAGACAAACTACTGTTCCAAACCCCAGAAGTCCTATGTGGTAGGATTTTCTGTCTAATATCAATAAGGTTGTAATTTGCCATTTGGTTAAATGTGTCTATCTGGACAAAAACTAATAAAATATCTATATATTTCAAGACAATTTGTGTACATTTTGACTGTTATTTCATTAATACACATACACAAACATGCATTAGAGAGCTTAAGGGACAATAGAAAAAAAGTGGGTGAAACAGCCTTTCAAGGTCATGTGAAAAATGGTTTCCAATAAGAGGGCAGAATGGAAGTAAAAGAGTGAACAGGGATAGGAAATTCTAATGAAGGCCAGCCTTGAGCGGGCTCTCTTAAAAGAGGGCCAGGAGGTTTGTCTTGACATAGAGGAAGTTTGGGATCACTACTGAGTTATGAGAAGACTGTATTGTGCTCAGAAATTGAAGGAACATATTGTATCAGGATACTAAAGACAGCTAATTCCAAAGGCCAGAAGCTTCCAAAGGCCAGAAGCTGGGCTGGAATGGAGGTGGGGAGAAAGGAATAAGTGAAATCTGTAATATAATACTTTATCCTAGTCATTTGGATTCACTGGATGAAACTCCAAGTATTGTTTACAAGTGAGTAAACAATAATTGAACTATTCACTTTAATTTATGAAATTAAATATGAAATTATACCCTGAAAGGTCAATTTACAAAGCCTGTAAAAGAGGCCATGATTGTCTTACATGTGGAAGTCTAAATCCTTCGTAGTTCTTCAAGTATGGGGAGATACTTTCCAGCATGAATACCCAAAGGAACTTGTGCTGTTTTGGCTCTTGATGTTATGAAAAACTAATACAGTTATGAAAGGTTTTAGGGACCTGTGGAGAGTGCTAAGGGGGTTAATAGAGTAGAATCATCCTAAATTCCAATTTAAACCTTCATCCACACTGAAACACTGTTTTTCAGAGAGTTTGGTTTCAATAGATGTGTGAAATGAGATAGGCCTAATTCCCTGCAGACTTGACCAAAAAAAGACTATTTAACCTGTATTTGTCCATTTCTCTCCATCCACATTGCCACCATCAAGGTGAAAATTATTGTTAGCAGGCCATTTAGCTTTGCTGTATTCCATAGCCACAGGTTGCCACCATCTGTCCATAGTGTAAAAGCGTACATGTTGCATGTGCCGGGGAGGATGGCAAGGTGGTGTAGATGGATTAGTACCAAGCCCATCTTTACTAATGTGGAGGGAATAGTTGCAACTTATATACAAAAGGGTCAGAAACCCACATTATTTTTGCCTTCATTTCTGAAGTTGATATTAGCATGGTCTCCAAATATCAGTCTGGGTCATTAGGTTCTTATATTACTTGGTAGTATGGAAGCTTGAAACTGCAGGATTATGATTTCTGAAAAATGTCTATCAAATATAGATTTTTGATTAGTGTCAAAAAAGTCTAAAGTTTAAACTTTTAACTAGCACTGGTCATGGGTTCTAATTACCTTCATGGGTTCTAAAAAGCATTTCCTAAAACTTGAACTGTGGAAAGGTCATGAAGTTTAGGGAAGCTCTTTATCAACAGCCCAACTCAGAAGACATTAGTTGAATGGACTTCCTCAACCTGCAGGGAGGTGGGTAAGAATAGGCAAGGATGTGGTAGGCCTGTACTGTCATGGGTCACAGAGTTCCCCAGAGGATGCATCAGAGACAACTTTTCTCCTCCTACTAAAGGCAATCCATTTGGAATAGATGCAAATATAAATTACATTAAACCATACTGATTCAGTACAGTGGATCTTGAAGAGTAGATGTTGCTTGGCTGGGGAGAATATTTAGGGACTGGGATGGCCAATATTACCGGATCTAGAAATCTGGAGATATGGAAATGATGTTCTGGAAGACTTGGTATTCTTTTGATTTAAGAGAGGGAGAATGAATAAAGAGCTTAGAAACGGAGAGGTGAAGAATCATTGCCATGTAAAAAACAGGAGGAACATCCTCTGAAGTGGTCCTTAAATTTCATCTAAAGTTTAAAGTTGTCAATTCTTGGCAGAGGAAATTTGGGACTCAGTACTTTAAAAAGTCCCTCTTGTTTCTCATTTAACTTTGAAATACAAAGTGCTTTCATCATTAAATGAATTTGGGATCAATATAGCTGCAATCTCTGCTTTTCTAACAGCCAAACTCTTTTAGGACTAAGTAAATGTACCAGGATAGGGAAATTGGCAGTAACAACTTGATGCATCCGGTAATAGGAACTTCAGGTAATAAGAGCTCTCCTTCACATAAGAAATTGTTCCTTCTTCTTTTCCTCCTTCTCCTCCTCCTCCTTCTCCTTCTTCTTTTTTTCTTAGAACAGAAAATCTGAATCTAAGTGCAATTTTGAAAACTCAGTTTAGCAGTAAGGTTAGAATGAAAATTACCTCTTCCTACCCTCTAATTTCTCCTGGTTAATTCCTACTTATCCTTTAAGACAATTCTGTTTCACTTTCTCTACTTCTATCACCCTCTCTCTTCCTGCTCTTTCTGCCTGCCTAACATATATCTTCCTTGTCCTAGTTTTTCACTTATCTGCATCTTGATTACTTTGGTGGGTTTACTCAGCACCATATCTCAGTTCAAGAAGTTTGAATGGGACTAATGGGATGGAAATGCTACTTGGGCTCAGCCAAGCCTAATAGCATAAGGGAAGAGCATGTGACATAATCTATTCCAGGGGCACTCAGTCCCAGGGCTCTTATTGTAACTATTGAATAGTGTTTGCCCTGTTGGAATTTATGAGCTGATAGAATGTGAACCTGGAGCAACTGCTGGCCATCTTTGGCATATCCTGGAAACAATCTATCTGAGAATAAAACCAAGGCAGAAGAGAGCAAGAGAGAGTGAAAAGGAGAGAGGGAGACCTATTGATATTATTTAAGCCTAATCTAAACTGGTTTCATCATTTAAAGAAGCCATGACTTTCCTTTTCTGCTTGAGTTAGTTAGAGTTGGGTTTCTGACACTTGGAACTGAAAAGTCCCAACTGAGTCAGCATCTTTCCCAATAGGATCAGAATATTCCCCTGACCTCACCTCTTATATTCTCCAGGATCTTGATGTTCCCTCTGTATCTTTTCTTGCTTCTTCTTTGTTGACTCCTCCTCAGTAGGAAGCATCCTCCAATCTACTCCCATTCTAAAAACAAAACAAAACAAAAGAAAAACAGGCAATCGTCTCTTGAGCCTGTACAACTTTCCACTTATTTGCCCTTCTTCTCCTTGACTTCTTATTCCAGGTTCTTTTTGAAAGAGCCCTCGTCGTTTACCATCTACTTCTTTTTATTTTTAATATTTTTATTGACAGATCTCCACATACATACAATCCATATATGTGTACAATCAATGGCTTACAATAACATCCATAGCTGTGTATTCATCACCATGATAATTTTTAGACCATTTGTATCACTCCAGGAAAACAAATAAAAAGAAAAAAGAAAAAACTCATACATCCCATGCCCCTTACCACACCCTCTCATTGACCATTAGTATTTCAATCTATCTGATTTACTTTGCCCCTTATTCCTCCTATTATTTATTTATTTATATCCATTTTTTTTTTTTACTCATCTGTCCATACCCTGGTAAAAGGAGCATCAGATACAAGGTTTTCACAATGACACAGTCATATTGTAAAAGTTATGTCATTATACAATTGTCTTCAAGAATCAAGGCTACTGGAACACGGTTCATTTCAGCCACCTCCTTCCCACCACTCCAATACACCAGACACTTAAAAAGGCCTATCTATATAATGCATAAGAATAACCTCCAGGATAACCTCTTGACTCTGTTTAAAATCTCTCAGCCATTGACAGTTTATTTTGTCTCATTTCTCTCTTCCCCCTTTTGGTCAAGAAGGCTTTCTCAATCCCATGATACTGGGTCATGGCTTATCCTGGGAGTTCTGACCCATGTTTCCAGGGAGATTTACACTCCTGTGAGTCATGTACTATGTAGGGCAGAGGGCAACGAGTTCGCTTGCTGAGCTGACTTAGAGAGAGAGGCCACATCTGAGCAACAAAAGAGGTTCTCTGGGGGTAGACTCTTAGACATAATTATAAGTAAGCTTAGCTTTTCCTTTGCAGGAATAAGTTTCATATGGACAAACACCAAGATTGAAGGCTCAGCCTATTGATTTGGTTATCCCTGCTGCTGGTGAGAATATCAGGAATTCTCCACATGGGCAGATTGCATATTTCCTCCTTTCTTCTCAGTCCTCTAAGGGGAGTTTACAAATACTTTTTTATTCATTGCCTAAATTACTCTGGGATATATCGGGGCATCACACTAACCTGACAAACCAACAAGATCTCATGCCCTATCAAGATTCCCTGTACTTATGGTGCTCAACTAACTTACCATACAAGTGAAATCAGGTAATGTGCTACCCAAAATATAAATTTTTCACCAAATAAATATCTCTTCCTTTGGTTTCACATAGAAGTTAAAGTTTAAAATATACCATCTACTTCTTCACTTCTCGTTTTCTCCTGAACCCACTACCATTTGGTTTCTACTCCTTTCTTCCCTAGAACCCATTTTCACTTAAGGTCAAAAACTTGCTAATGATCTAATGCACAGGACACTTTTTAGTTCGGATCTTCTCTGACTTCTCTGCTTCTCTGGAGGGTCCAGTGAAAGTCACATATTTGAATTCACAATGTAACATATCTAAAGCATTTATAATTTATAGTCAGGTGATTGCCTGGCATCACAATAAAGCTGAAATCAACATTTTCTTCTTTTCTCTTGCCTTTCTTTCTACTCTTCTCCTCTCAGATTTGTCCTGTACTGTATTTCCTTTTGATGATGTAATTTTGCTTGATATTATAAGGGTAAAGATTCTAAACAGTGTGAAAGAATGGTTAGTGTTGTGTTAATCTTATGTATCCTTTTGACCCTTTGGACAATAAATGTGGAGCAAATGAGAAACTTGGGGTTTGTGTTAATTTGTATTTTGATGTTCTAAAGGAATTACATCCATTTTAGTAAAAGACAGTTCTGGGAAAGGGGTGGGGCAAGACGGAGGCATAGGGAGGTGTAGAATTTAGCTAGTCCTCTAGAGCAGCTAATAAAAAGCCAGGAATTAACTGGAACATTTATTTGGGGAGTTTCAGTGACTGGATCCACATAGTATACCAGTCTAGAATGGGTGGAACAGCCAAGATCCCACACAAAACTGTAAGTCTCCCAAGCCATGGAGGCTGTAGTCTCTCTCCCATTGGCATGGCAGGTTATCTCAGAGTTGGTTCCCCAAGGGAAAAAGAAGCCCTTTCTGTTAGGAGCAAGGAAGATGGCTCAACCAAGCTCCAATTGCAGAATTAATTAACAAATTTGGACTGCCAAATACAAGCTCAAAGAACAGATAAACCACGAAAGGAAATTGGAGCCTTCACCCTTGCAGAGAAGGGGTGGGACCGACAGAAAAAAAAAAACAGAAACGTTTTGAGTTGGATAAGCTCAAAATACCAGAGAAGGGCTGGGCCTCAATAGCAAAGGGGTGGACCTGCCATGCTGTGGGAAGATGGTGCAGGATGCCAGCTTTGTGGAAGATGAGCAGGTCTCCGACTCAGATTCTGACATGATAGTGGCAAGTGAAGAAAGTTTTTCTGATTCAGATGATGATAGCTCTCTTTGGAAACACAAGCAGCAGAAATATTTAACCCTCCTCCCAAATCAGAACCTTTCAGTTTGGCCAGAGTAGCAAGAAACACTTGTTGCTGGAGGAAAGAAGATTAACAACACATGGGCTCTGTGCTGCAGGAGCACAGTCAAGGTGCAGTGGCTACTTAACTGGAAATTTTGGGAATGGATGGCCCTGTTGACAAAAACAAACAACCTGAGACCTATAGTTGTTTGCTTGCTAAGAAACTTAAGGAATTTCAAGAGCTTTCAAAAGAATTAGACAAAGAACTAGATGACTATATGCATGGTGGCAAAGAAATGGATCAAAGGAAGAGGAGAATGGGCAAGGTCATCAAAAAGAAACAACCTGTCAAAGAGAGACTAGGGGACGGTCATGGTCAGGTTCATGTGTCAACTTGGTCAGGTGGTGGTACCTGGTCATCTGGCTGGGCAAGAGCTGGCCTGTCTGTTGTTATGAGGACATTTCACGGACTTAAATCATGATTATGTTGGCTTCATTCACAGCTGATTGTGTCTGTAATATGCTAAGGGGAACATCTTCTGCAATGAATGATGCTTAATCTAGTCACCAGAAGGCATTTAAGGAGGATTCAGAAGAGACAGTCACTCTTCCTGCTTCAGTCAGTAAGCCTCTCCTGTGGAGTTCATCCAGACCTTACATCGGAGTCACCAGCTTCACAGCCTGCCCTATGGATTTTGGAACTTCCATTCCCATGGTTGTCCAGCCAGCTTCTCTTGAGAGTTCTTTGAGGAGCTTCACTGGAGTTAACAGCTTGCAACCTGCCCTACAGGTCTTGTACCCTTCCATTCGCATGGTTGCCGAGCCAGCCTCTCCTGAGAGTTCATTGAGGACCTTCATTGGAGTTACCAACTTGTGGCCTGAATGTCCTGAAAAACACTCCCAGTATCAGTGGGGACAAATTAAGGACATTTTTTACATTGAAAATCAAGAGGAATATGAAAATAAAAAAAGCTTATAGGAAGAGGAAAACACAATGTTGGGTGGTGGGGGGCGGGGGGAGGGAAATGAAAGAAGCTATTAAAAGCTTAAATTTTCAAGAAGATGATGATACATCTCAAGAAACTTTTGCAAGTGACACAATGAGGCCCTGGCATCTCTTGATGAGTCACAAGAAGGACATGGAGAAACAAAGTTGGATACAGAGAAAACCAGGGAGGTGGATCATTCTCACAATTTGGACATCTTTTAATACATTTTGGACAATTCGAGGAAGAAGCCTTTCTAAAATTGTGAGAAATCATTTCTACTGAGATTTGTTTTACTTTGCACTGATAAACATGAAAATCTACAGAAGAGAGAACTGTATTATTTTAAACAAAAGCGAGAGTGGGCCACTGTGGCTCGGCAGGCAGAGTTCCTGCTTGCCATGCCAGAGACCTGGGTTCAATTCCTGGAACCTGCCCATGCAAAAAGAAAAAAAAAAAGAATAGGGCAAG
>PVIY010026105.1:0-35820 GCA_004026745.1 Myrmecophaga tridactyla
CTCAACTGTGGGGAGGAGCGCTCGACTGCGGGGAGGAGTGCTGTGCAGGGAGGAGCGCTCGACTGTGGGGAGGAGTGCTGTGCAGGGTGCCCCTAACTGGATCATCACTTTGGTTTCTCCTCATGACTGGGCTGGGTTATGGCTTTGGGAGAACGAGAGAAGGAAAGCACCCTTCTCGTTCCACCTCATCAAGGGATTATCACTGTGGGACCTGACCTTGACCTCCTGGCTGAGGTTGCATCTGCCAGTTTTCCCTCTCAACACACTGTACTCTCTGGAAGGAAGTCACAAAGCATAGGCCAAACCTAAGAGTGGGGTGGGGGGTGGATGGGAATGAGCTGGGATCCGGCACCATGGGAGTGAAAAAGCCTTCTTGACCAAAAGGGGGAAGAGAAATGAGACAAAATAAAGTGTCAGTGGTTTAGAGATTTCAAATAGTGTCAGAAAAAAAAATGTATAATCAAATCGTGTTGATAGGTCATTCTGGAGGTTATTCTTACGCATTATATAGATACTCCTTTTTGGTTTTTAGTGTTCTAAGATAACCAGAAGGAGAGCGGTGCAAAGGTGGCTCAGTGGCAGAATTCTTGCCTACCATGTTGGGGACCCAGGTTCAATTCTAGGATCCTGCCCATGCCAAAAAAAAAAAAGGGGGGGGGGGTGGCTAGAAGGAAATACCAGAAACTGCTGAACTGTAATCCAGTAACATTGATTCTTGAAGACAACTGTATCTCTTTTACAGTGTGATCACGTGACTGTGAAAACTTTGTGGCTGGCACTCCCCTTATATCCAGAGTATGGACAGATGAGTAAAAAAGTAAGGATAAAAAATAAATAGTGGGGCGGTGCAATGGTGGCTCAGTGGCAGAATTCTCACTTGCCATGCTGGAGACCCAGGTTCGATTCCTGGCGCCTGCCCACACAAAATAAATGAATGAATGAATGAATGAATAAATAAATAAATAAATAAATAAATAAAATCTAAATAATGGGGGGATATTTTTTTTTTGGTCATGAAAATGTTCAAAAATTGACTGTGGTAATGAATGCACAACTATATGATGATACGCTGAACCCGATTGTACAGTTTGGATGATTATAGGGTATGTGAATATATGTCAATATAATTGCATTTACAATAAAAGAATGGGGGTAGAGTACCTGCATAAATTACTTGAATTTTTTCTGCATGGTAGAATTATCTTCTCCCTCATGTATTTAGTTATTCAATCATTTACGTATACATGAGTTTGGACTCAGGGATATTTTATATTTTCAGTTACAATCCAATACTACTTTATTTTCTTGCTCAAATGCCTCTAGTTTCAGCCAACGGGAGCTCTGTAAGTGAGTCTCTGGACCCTCTGGCATGCCCTACCCTTGCCCTACCCTTGTACTTTGCTCTTCTGAGCACTCCCTTAGCTTCTGGCAGTACAAGAGGCTCCATGCTGTGGACATCTCCTGCCCCGCTCCCAGAACCAGCCATCTCTCTGAGAAGTCCTGACACCTTTTACTGGACAGCAAACAGTGTTAGAGACCAAGAACTGGGATATGCTCGGTGATCCCAGGATGTCACTGCTTCCAAGTCCCCTCAGCTGACAGAGCAAGTGTAGAGAATTCTTTTCCTTTCAAAAAATCAACCCTACCTCACAGCACATACAAAAATCAACTGAAAATGAATTAAAAAACTAAATACAACAGCGAGAACTATCAAACTCCTAGAAGAAAACGTAGAGAAGCATCTTCAGGATTATGTGTTATGCAGTGATTTCTTAGACTTGATACCCAAAGCACAAACAACAAAAGACAAAATGGATAAATAGGCCCTCATCAGAATTATAAATTTTGTGCCTATCATGAGAGTAAAATGACAACCTATAGATTGGAGAAAATATTTAGAAACCACATATCCAATAAAGGTTTAATTATTCAGACTATTTAAAGAAATGTTTTAACAAAAAGTCAAACAATCTCATTTAAAAATGGGCAAAAGATCTCAACAGACATCTCTCCAAAGAAGAAATACAAATGGACAGAAAGCTCATGAGAAGATGTTCAATGTCATTAGACATCATGGAAGTACAAATCAAAACCACACTAAACAACCAAAATATAAATATAAAAAATAAAAAAATAAAAACACGCTGAGATACCACTTCACACCCACTAGAATGGATGCTATTAAAAAAAGGAAAGTTACAAGTGATAGAGAGGACACTGATAAATAGGAACGCTCACGCACCGCTGGTGGGAATGGTAAGTGGTGCAGCTGCTGTCGAAGGTGGTTTGGTGCTTTCTCAGAAAACTACGTATAGAATTACCCTATGACCTGGCAATCCAACTACTAGGCATATACCCCAGAGAACTGAAAGCAGGGTCTTAAACAGATTATTTGCACACCAGTGCTCACAGTGGCATTATTCACAATTGCCAAAAGCTAGAAGCACCCCAACCGATGCATGGACAAACACAATGTGGTATATACATTCAGCCATAAAGAGGCGTGAAGCCCTAATCCATGTGATAACATGGATGAGCCTTGAAGACAGTCGTGTTGAGTGAAATAAATCAGACACAAAAGACAGATATTGAGTGATCTCACTGATTTGAAACAATGAGAATACGCACACTCATGGAGTCAGAATCCAGAGTATATGTTACCAGGGGACAGGGAATGGGAAGTTAAGTCTTAAAATGTACAGGGTTCCTACTTGGAATGACAGAAATACTTTGTAAAAGACAGTGGTGATGGCAGCACAACACTGTGAACACAATTAACAGCACTGGAATATAATCTGGATACAATTAAAAGGGGAAGTTAGACTATATATCATCACAGAATAAAAAGTTTTTTAAAAAATCCATGGAACTACACGATACAAACAGTGAACCCTAAGTTAAGCCACAGGCTTTAATTAACAGCACAATTACAAAAATGGACTATCATCAATTATAACAAATGTTCAACACCAATGCAAGGAGCTAGTGGTAATGTATAGGAATCCTATATTTTATGCATGATTGTCTGGACACCCACAACTTCTCTAATTAAAAAAAATGAGCATGCACTGTGCTTACTGTAAAGGAAAAAATGCGGGGGGCTATTTCCCTTTGGAGAAAACTATACAATTAACTGTCAAGGGATACTTGAGGTTTTCATGGGCCTAATATCCTAAAACAAGGTGAGCTGAGACATATTCAACATCTAGTCACAGGAAGCAGTCTGAATCTTAAGGAAATAAATTCAGGGTTTGGGCGGCGGGGGTGTGTGTGGCATTTGTGCCCCTTTGGTTTTCCTTCTTAAAATGTTTGTACATTCAAGTGACATAATTTCCGCTCTGCATAATACAGACTGGTATAAGCACCGGATAGCTTCGGCATTCTCTCCTTCTAGCAGGTTAACACAGAGGAAATGATTCTCATTTCCGTGCCTTCCCAACCTAAAGGCCCAGAATTATCAGGAACTGAATTCACCCTAAAAGGCCTCAACATTGAAACGCTACTGAAAGAATAAAATGACATCTCTCTTTGTCAGTAGAAACTCAGTTATAGCTTAGCTTCAGAAAATCTTTCCACCTCCATACAGTCTTACTGTATCTGCCTCCAAAGCTGTTTGTTTTTCCTTCTTAGAACCAAGACGGTAAGAGGAGGATCTTGTATGCTGTAAAATGAAATGTTTCTGCTCCAGACCTAAGCGCAGGCAGTGAGCACACCAACTGGGGGGCTGCTCTGCTCCGGGCGCCCGCGGACTGCAGCTGCAGCGTCTACTACCAGCTCAGAAGGGCAAGCCCAGGGACCTCTGGCTGACTGCATAAAGATGCGGATGCTGCACAAGTTTCTAATCAGAGTCAACTAATTACCACGGCTGTACCTCCTAACAGCTCTCTAACTGGACCTAACTAGTTGCCAGGCCCTCACCCCCAAACATTCTCTGACTAGAGCTAATTAGTTACCAGGGCCGCCCCTCACCTCCACCACCAAAAAAATAAAAAAGCTAACTTCTTTTATGACAGTTTATTTTCTAAAATGTTGTAACATCCCCCCAAATTCAATTCACTTATCTTCAAAGGGAATAACAAAAAAAGGCCTGTATTATTCTATTTTTGCATTACTGGTACCACAGATTCTTTCTTTTAATGAAGATCTTGCTAAGTTCAAATGCATGCAGCTAGTCTTTTCACAAGAACAGATTCAACCATACTAGAAAACAGTTTGTATGAATTTCTGAAAACGTTAAACTTTGTCTAGAGAGTGCAAAGCTTTGAAAATGGTCCCTGTTTTTGGTCTGATCCCTTCCTTCAGAAGCTTAGGAAAAGCTGACGTCAATGCCACCTGGGACTAACTCAGACAATGGCATTACAGAAAAAAATTTACTCCTCCAATTGTCAGTACTAACCGAATTCAAAGGCATAAGAGAGACAAGTGTTCTACACCCATTTAAAAAATAACAAAACTGTCTCTGTAGTTATCTGCAGAGTCTGGCGAGACACCAGCAGGGTCAAGGAAGGAACCCAGAAACCTGACCTACAGGTTAAGTATGCTCTCCCCAGGCTGGAAGCTCGGCGCCATCCCGGCTGGGCCGGCCCGTGCCCTCAAATCAACAGCATCCGTCTGTTCATACCTTGCCCGTGGACATGGACTCACTTGAAGCGTAAGGAGAGCAGAGAAATCTGTTTGGGCACCAGAGGATGACAGGCCATCGACACAGTCCAAGATGACACGGCCAGCGCCACGGCAAGCCTTTTTTTTTTAACTGACAAAACTAAACACGAACATTCTTAACATATGAACATTTCACTCTTGGTATATAATCAATGACCCACAATATCATCGCAAAGTTGTATATGCGTCACCATGATCACTTCTTAGAACATTTGCATCACTCCAGAAAAAGAAATAAAAAGAAAAAACTCAATACATACCATACTCTTACCCTTCCTTCTCATTGACCACTAGTATTTCCACCTACCCATATATTTTAACCTTTGTTCCCCCTATTTTTTTTATAGCCCTTACCACTCCCTTTCATGGATTACTAATATTTCAATCTACTCAATTTAAAACTTGTTCCCATTATTTACTTATTTTAATCCATATGTTTCACTCATCTGTCCATAACAGACAAAAGGAGCATCAGACACAGCATTTCCACAATAACATAGTCACACTGCAAAAGCTGTATCATTATACAATCATCTTCAAGAAACATGGCTACTGGAACACGGCTCTACAGTTTCAGGCACTTCCCTTTAGCCTCTCTAATATACCTTAAACTAAAAAGGGGATATCTATATAATGCATAAGAATAACCTCCAGGATAACCTCTCGATTCTGTTTGAATCTCTCAGCTACTGACCCTTTATTTTGTCTCATTTCTCTCTTCCCCCTTTTGGTCTAGAAGGTTTTCTCAATCCCTTGATGCTGAGTTCCAGGTCATTCTAAAATTTCTACCCCACGTTGCCAGGGAGGTTTATACCCCAGGAATCATGTCCCACATAGAGAAGAGGAAGGCAGTGAGTTTGCTTGTCGTGTTGGCTGAAAGAGAGGCCACATCTGAGCAACAAAAGAGGTTCTCTGGGGGTGATTCTTTAGGCCTAATTGTAATTAGGCTTAGGATGGCAAGACTTTTAACATTAGCTCAGACCCTGTCCCCAGCAAACCCAATGCACTCCCGCATGACTCTGAAGTGCCTTTCCACTAATGGAGAGGCCTCCACGGGTTAGTGTCAGCACTCCAGGACCTTCTGAAGCTTAGCCCCAAAGAGGTACACAGACAGGTGGTCCACATAAAGCAGCCACACCTCGGATGAGAGTCAAAACAAAACGAAAAAGGCTGGAAGGAAGAAACTACCTTCAAGGAACTGCTTTTCAAAAGCCAATTAATCCAGCCTCAGTAAACACATCAGAGCCAGATGGTGCACGAAACAGAAAAGGCTAGGTACTAGCTGACTGTTCGCTCTGGCAGCTTCTAAGGGAACTAACTGTACAGGTTGGGTGTGGAAGAGGTGGTCAGGGGACAGAGCTGTGTGCCACAGAGAGTGAGATGAGGTATGAGGGACAGCCCCAGCGCTGCCTGCAATCAGCCCTTCTGTCTGGGGAGCACCCAAGCACTCAGCCTCGCAGACCAATGAACACATCACTTCTCGTGTAGAAGGTGTGCTCCAGCATCCGCCTCCTTTTTCCCAACCTGCCAACATGAGCCATCAGCTTCCAGCGTCCTCGGCAGCTCAGCAAATGAGGACATTGTTTCACAAAGTCATGAGAATGTCTTCATAGAGCTTCTGCATTCACAAGAGAGCATCTTCAAAACTAAGTGCAATAATGGCTACAAGTGTCTCAGGACAGAGACAGGTCACGCAGGTGCCACCTTTCTGCAATGGCAGGACCACTGTTCTAGTTTGCTAGCTGCTGGAATGCAATATACCAGAAACAGAGTGGCTTTTAAAAAGGGGAATTTAATAAGTTGCTAGTTTACAGTTCTAAGGCCAAGAAAATGTCCCAATTACAAGTCTATAGAAATGTCCAATCTAAGGCATCCAGGGAAAGATACCTTGGTTCAAGAAGGCCGATGAAGTTCAGGGTCTCTCTCTTAAGCGAGGAGGCACATGGCGAACACGGTCAGGGTATCTCTCTCACCTTGGTTCAAGAAGGCCGATGAAGTTCAGGGTCTCTCTCTTAAGCGAGGAGGCACATGGCGAACACGGTCAAGGTTTCTCTCTCATCTGGAAAGGCACATGGCAAACATGGCATCATCTGCTAGCTTTCTCTCCTGGCTTCCTTTCATGAAGCTCCCTGGGAGGTGTTTTCCTTCTTCATTTCCAAATGTCGCTGGCTGGTGGACTCTGTTTCATGGTACTAGAGCACTCTCTGCTCTCTCCGAATCTCTCGCTTTCTCCAAAATGTTTTCTCTTTTATAGGACTCCAGAAACTAATCAAGACCCACCCAAATGGGTAGAGACATGCCTCCACCTAATCCAGCCTAACAACCACTCGATTAAATCACATCATCCAGGGAGATGATCTAATTACAGTTTCAAGTATGCAATGCTGAATAGAGATTAGAAGAAATGGCTGCCTTCATAAAATGGGATTAGGATTAAAACATGGCTTTTCTAGGGTACATACATCATTTCAAACCAGCACATTTCACCCTCTGGACCCTAAAAAAGACATGTTTTCCCCATATACAAATACATTAATTTCATAACAATATCAGAAATCCTTAAACAATTTCAGTAGCAATACAAATGAAATACAAAGTTAGAAACAGTACAAACTCCTATCAAAGTTAGTTGTAGGCATTGCCTGTTCTAAAATAAAATTATTTTCTGGCTCTGGACCTGTGAAACCCATCAAGTTATTTACCTGCCAACATACAAAGGAGGAACAGTCATGGGATACATATACCCATTTCCATAGGGAGGAAGGAGCACAGGGGTCACCACACCCAAGCAGTTTCGAAAACCGGCAGGGCAAAGTGCATTAGATTTCGAAGTCTGAGTCATTTATCTTCGGGGCTTTAGAAGGCGGCAGTCCCACTCTTTCCAAGGGCCTACACAGAGGCCTGCTTCTCTTCAAACGCAACCTTGGGGGACAATGGGGAGACCATTTTTTCTTGGCTCCACCCTCTCCAAGGATCGGGGTTGCACCCGGGCTCTCTGCCATCTCCAGGGCACATGCTCAACCCCTCCACGTCGGGCAGCCAGGCTCTCCCCAAACCCCAAGGAATGTGCTTCACCCTCTCCAAGATCTGAAGTGGCATGACTCTTCCACTGCATCGAGGTGGAGAGCCCATCTCTGCCTCTGGGGCAAACTCACCCTCTCCATGGGCTTGGAAGAGTCCACTCTCCTGGCCCAAGGCTTAACTTCAGATCTCACCCTCCATCATTTTGCCTCTGAAGTTATTTTTCCTCCAATGTGTCCCTTCTCTGAACCCCTCAGTCCGGACTGGCAGCGGCTCTGTTTATACAGGTCCCACAGCACTCTCATTGGCTGTCTATGCAGTAGCCTTGGATCATGCTCATCAGACATAAGGATTTTCCACAAATCCTTCCTGGATAACTCCATGTCCAATACCGGCTTTCTCTGAAATGGTTGACTGGTTTCACATTTGGCCAAGACCTCATGTGGGGCCTCCTTTCCTGGAAGCCCAGAATTTTCCAGAATATCAACTTGTAGTTTCTTTGTATCCAAGAGTTCAATTCTCAGCTCATCTCTTTGCTGTTCCATTTCACTATAAGCTGCGAGGAGAAACCAGGCCGAGAAAATGTCCCAATTAAAACAAGTCTATAGAAATGTCCAATCAAAGGCTGCCAGTAAAAGATACCTTGGTTCAAGAAGGCTGATGGAGTTCAGGGTTTCTCTTTCAGGTGGAAGGGCACATGGTGAACACAGAGCTTCTCTCTCATCTGGAAAGGCACATGGTGAACACGGTCAGGGTTCCTCTCTCATCTGGAAGGGCACATGGCAAACATGGCGTCATTTGCTAGCTTCTTCTCCTGGCTTCCTGTTTCATGAAACTCCCTGGGAGGCATTTTCCTTCATCTCCAAAGGTTGCTGGGTGGTGGACTCTGCTTCTCGTAGCTATGTGATTCTGCTCCGCTCTCTCTGAATCTCCTTCATTCTCCAAAATGTTTTCTCTTTTATAGGATTCCAGAAACTTATTAAGACCCATCCAAATGGGTGGAGACATGTCATCACCTAATCCAGTTTAACAACCACTCTTGACTAAATCATATCAACCAGGGAGATGATTTGATTAGTTTCAAACATATAGTATTGAATAGGGATTATTCTACCTTTATGAAATGGGATTTTGATTAAAACATGCTTCTCTAGGGTCCATATATCCTTTCAAACCTGCACAATTATTTTCAATCTAAAATTATATACTTTGCCAAGCCATCAATTAAGTATGAGACCAAAGAACATTTTTATTCATGCAGAGTCTCAAAAGTAATTTCCCCTATACCTTGTCTCAAGAAGTTCCTGGAGAATGTCCTCCATCAAAACATTGGAGTAAAATAATAAAAAGGAAGATATGGGTTCTAGAAATCAGTTGTAGAACTTAGGGGGTTGGCAAAGGAATACTCTAGGTCAGTGTGGCACCCTTAGCACCTAATCAAGATTTTAGGGTATAGGAAGGTGATATCAAAGAGAAAAGAAATGGATATATTTCAGATTTGGAAAATACTGCTGATAGGCCTATGACAGAAATGTGAGTACATGAGGGCATCTGCCTTGTTCACAGATTCAGCCCCAGGTGTTGGAATAGTATCTAGCATGTGGCAAGCTCTCAATAAAGATTTGTTAAATGAGAAAAAATGGGATTGAGGATGGGACGAGAAGAATTTTAGACAGTGAACACAAATGACTATTTTAAGGAGCTTTTCTATAAATGTGAGCAGATAAATTTGTGGAGTAGCTTGAAGGAACATACGATGACTTTTTTTGTTAGGACAAATGACAATGTGCTTGTAGGTTGGTAGGAATTCTTCAAAATAGAGGAAAACGTGTATTAGTTAGGGTTCTCTAGAGAAACAGAATCAACAGGGAACACTTGCAAATATAAAATTTATAAAAGTGTCTCATGTGACCGCGGGAATGCAGAGTCCAAAATCCGCAGAGCAGGTTGTGAAGCCAACGATTCCGATGGAGGGTCTGGACGAACTCTACAGGAGAGGCTCACCAGTCAAAGCAGGAATGGAGCCTGTCTCTTCTGAATCCTCCTTAAAAGCCTTCTGGTGATTAGATTAAGCATCACTCATTGCAGAAGACACTCTCCATTGAGGAATCAGCTGTGGGTGCAGCTGACATGATCATGATTTCATTCTATGAAATGTCCTCATCGCGACAGACAGGCCAGCACTTGCCCACCAGACAAACAGGTACTACCACCTGGCCAAGTTGACACATGAACCTGACCATGACATTAACTTTGCCAGATTATCTGCAATTTTAAACAAAAGGCTTGCTTTCCTTCCAGTCTACAATAATATGTGCCTCATCTCTGTCTAAAGCCTAGTCAACAGTATCTTTAGAGTCTACATTTCTTCCAACAAACTCTTCAAAGCATTCTAGGCCTTCTCTATCAAGCTTCTCAGAACTCTTCCAGAATCGTTCCCTTATCCATTTAAAAAGCCGTTCTAACATGTTTGGTATTTGCAAACCACAGCAGCACTCCACTCCTCAGCTACCAGAATCCGTTCTAGTTTGCTAGCTGCCAGAATGCAACACACCAGAGATGGATTGGATTTTAATAAAAGGGAATTTATTTTGTTAGTTCTTGAGAAGAAAGGCAGCTAACTTTCAACTGAGGTTCTTTCTTACACGGGAAGGCCCAGAGTGATCTTTACTGACCTTCTCTCCAGGCCTCTGGGTTCTAACAACTTTCCCCGGGGGCAATTTCTTTCTGCATCTCCAAAGGCCTGGACTAAGCTGCGAGTGCTGAGATGAGGTATGCTGAGCTGCTTGGGCTGTGCTACACTGACCTCTCTCATTTAAGCACCAGCCAACTGAATCAAACATCATTCATTGCAGCAGCACACCTCCTAACCAACTGCACATGTGATCGGCAACAGATGAGGTTCACACGCCACTGGCTCATGTTCACAGCAATAGATCTAGGCATCTTCACCTGGCCAAGATTCAACAGAATCTAACTGCCACAACCACCAAACCATTTTTAAAAAAGAAAAATGACCACTCCTCATTATTCAAAACTCTGCCCCTCCAAGCTGCCCCAAGATGATGTCTAGACCATCTTTACTATTACTACAAGATGAAAGGAATAAGTCTCCCAACACCACCCAGCATGTTCTGGGTCTCTTCAGGCAATGCCACAGCATTTAGGGCTCCCAATAATTCTCACCACCCAGATGGGTAGACATGGCCACCCTTAAACGAGCAGAGGGAGGCAGGGGAAGTAGTGGACGAGGAGCAGTTCTGTCTGCAAGGGAGCAAGAGTAAGGACCGTGCCACAGTGGCAAGTCATATAGATGTCGTGACAACATATGCACATGCTTGCTGCCCAAATACATCTAGCACCACTTCTGGTTACTAAAATTGGAAGAATATCAAGAGCTTTTCCCCCAGGGTCATTTTAAACATTCCTTTACCTGAAGCTGTTGAAGAAAACCTGTGCACTTCCCACTATAGCCTGCAACCTGTGCTTCCAGGATTGGGAGTTAACCCAGCCTTCTCACACAATCTGCCCCTAAATAAATACAATGAGTTTTGTAGGGGCCAGCCTGGAGTCTGAGCCCTGCGTCAAGCACCCACAAGGTGTTGGTCCTTTCTCAGAGAGCCCAGCAAAAACCCTGTCATAACTGTCTACCCTAGCTGGGTCCTCCCTTCTTATTGATTTTGCTAAGCTAAGCTGGCAAAAAAAAAAAAAAAGAGAGAGAGAGAGAGAGAGAGGATACAAATAAATAAAATCAGAAATGGGAGCACAGACATTACTGACCCTGCAGCAATAAAGCAGATAAGAAGGAAGATATTATGAGCAACTACATGCTAATAAACTAGACGATACAGATGAAATGGTCGACTTCCTGGGAAAGCACAAACAACCAACACTGACTCAAGAAAAAAATAGACGACCTCAACAAACCAATCACAAATAAAGAGATTGAATCAGTCATCAAAAAGCTCCCAAAAAAGTAAAGTCCAGGACCAGATGACTTCAAATGTGAATTCCACCAAGCATTCAAGAATTAGTACCAATCCTGCTCAAACTCTTCAAAAAAATTGAAGAGGAAAAGCTACCTAACTCATTCTATGAAGCCAACATCACCCTAATACCAAAGCCAGACAAAGATACTAAAAGAAAATTACAGACCAATCTCTTTAAAGAATATAGATACAAAAATCTTCAATAAAATACTTGCAAATCAAATCCAGCAGCACATTAAAAGAATCATACATCATGAACAAGTGGGATTTATTTCAGGTATGCAACACTGGTTCAACACAGGAAAATCAAAGTAATACACCATGTCAATAAATCACAGTGGAAGAACCACACGATCATCTCAATGGATGCAGAAAAGGCATTTGACAAAATTCACTTACTCACTGTTGGTGGGAATGTAAAATGGTGCAAATGTTCTGGAAGAGTCTGGCAATTCCTAAGGAAGCTAATTAATAATTGCCATATAATCCAGCAATCCTATTACTAGGATATATTCGGAGGAAATGAAGGCAAGGTCACAAACAGATATTTGTAAACTGAAGTTTATAGCAGCATTATTTATGACTGCCAAGAGATGGAAAACACCCAAATGTCCATCAATGGACAAGCGGATAAACAAACCGTGATACATACATATGATGGACCATTACACAGCTATAAGATAGAATAAAGTCATGACACATGCAACTAACATGGATTAACCTTGAGGACATTATGCTGAGTGAAAGTAGTCAAAAACAAAAGGACAAATACTATATGGTCTCACTAATATGAACCAATAATGAGCAAACTTTGAGAGTTAAAGTTGAGAACACAGGTTATCAGGAGAGAGCAGAGATCTGGCATTTGATGCTGAAAGAGTACAGAATGTTCATCAGGGCTGACTGTAAAGATCCAGAAATGGGCAGCACAATGCTCTCAGATGGTACCATAATACTGTAAGTACATGGTACAAAGGTGAGCGTGAGTAAGGCTGAAGAAGAGGGCTTGAGGCATATATCACACCAGAAGGAAAGATAAAGGAGAAAGACTGGGACCATATAAGTTAGCAACGCCTAGAGTGGACAATGATGGTGATTAAATGTTCAAATATAAGAATGTTTTTAAATGAGGAAGAACACAATTGTCAACACTGCAAGGTTTTGAAAACAGGAAGGCATATGGAAAAAATACAGTCAATGCAAACTAGGATTTACAGTTAACAGTAACACTGTAACATGCTTCCATTAAATGTTGCAAAGGAAACATGCCAAAGCTAAAGGACAATTAAAGGGGAATATAAGGGATGGTTATGAGATTCTTGGTGGTGGTGTTTCTCCTTTTTATTTTATCTTTTATTACTTTTTCTTTTCCTCTTCTTCTTTCTTTGCAGAAGAAATGAAAAGTCTTCATAGAATGTGGTGGTAAATAGATAACTATGTGATTATACCAGGAACCACTGACTGTTTACTTAGGATCGATTGCACACCGTGTGAATAAAACTGCTTAAAAATAAAAGGAAAGATACAAGTTGCTGGAGAAAATGTGGTGAGAGAGAGAGAGATGTGTCTACTCAATGCTAGCAGGGAAACAGAATGGTGCAGGCCTCTGGAGGGCAGTGTGGTGGTTCCACAGGAGGCTAAGTATAGGGCTGCCATATAATCCTGCAACCCTTTTATTAGATATATTTTTCTATGTCCAGATTTACAATATGTTATTAGGTATATACTTGGAAGAACTGAAAGCAGGGACACAAATGGACATTTACACACCGGTGCTTACGGCAGCAGTGTTCACAATGTGCCATGGGTAGAGGAGGCCTAGGGGTACACTGACTGATGAACTGAAAGGGTAAACTGTACACACAATGGAATACTGAGCAGCTGCAAGAAGGAATGAAGTTATGAACTAGGTGAATGAACCCTGAAGACAGTATGCTGAGTGAAATAAGACAGAAATGAAAAGACAAAAGCCTTACTAATACGGACTAACTATAATGTGCAAACTCTTGAGAACTAAATTTCAGAGCATAAGTTATCAAGGGAAAGCTCATTTTAAGGATTCCTAGATTCTAAGCTCTTAAAATGGTCACATCTATTCCTGAGTTACTTCCAGATTCTGAGGTGGGGAGCTCTTTGTGTATAACCTATCACTCCCTGGAACTTCGGGCATCTGTGTGACATCTGACACTCAGAGCTAGAGTTCTGCAGCTCTGAAAGTCAGCACTACCCCGTACAGCAGCTGAGATCAGGTTTCAATTAGAGATATGAATAAAGCTAATCTGGTTATGACTGAGGTTAATCAGACTAAAGGGTAAAGGATTATATTGACAGTATAAAACTTCAACTTCTGTGAGACCAAAGGAAGAGATGTTTAACTTGGTACAAAATTTGTATTTTCTGTAGCACATTAACTTAACCTGTTTGGTTTATCTGAACACCATAATTACATGGAACCTTGAATAGGGAATGAGATTTGGTTCACTTGTACAGGTTAGTGTGATGCCCTGATACATCACAGACTAACTTGGGCAGAAAATTTAAAAAGTATTAGCAGTGTCCCCTAGAGGGGAAAAATGTGGAAATATTAAACTTCCCCACCTGGGAAATTCCTGATATTCTTAACAAACACTGGAGACTACCAATTTAATAGGCCATGCCCTTGATCTTGGGGCTTGCTCCTATGAAACTGATTTCTGCAAAAGAAAAGCTAAGCCTACTGATAATTATGCCTAAGACTCACCCCCAGAGAATCTCTTTTGTTGCCCAGATGCGACCTCTCTATACCCACCCTGCACATAAATTCACTGCTTTCTCTTTCACGTGGGAAATGACTACCGGGCATGAGCCTGACGTGGCATCATGGGATTGAGAAAGCGTTCTTGACCAAAAGGGGGAAGATAAATGAAACAAAATAAAATTTCAGTAGCTGAGGAATTTCAAATAGAGTCAAGAAGTCATTCTGGAGGTTATTCTTATGCATTATAGAGATATTCCTTTTTAGTTTTTAGTGTATTAGAATAGCTAGAAGGAAATACCTGAAATTGTTGAGCTGCAATCCCAGACCTGATTACTGAAGATGATTACATAACTATATAGCTTTCTGGGTGTGACCATGTGATTGCGAAAACCTTGTGACTGACACTCCCTTTATCCAGTATATGGACAGATGAGTAAGAAAATAAAGACAACAAATAAATAAATAATAAGGGGAATAAGGGGTATGGGATGTTTTGAGTGTTCTTTATTTTTATTCTCTTTTTAGAGTAATGAAAATACTCAAAATTGATTGTAGTGATGACTGCACAATTATATGATGATACTGAGAACTACTGATTGTATACCTTGGCTGGTTATATGGTTCATGAATATATCTCAATAAAATTGCATTAAAAAAAAGTTCACTGAACACCAAGACTTGCAGATAAGAAACGTATACCTAGGCATGTCACAAACTGCTGAAAACCAAAGCTATGACAGCAGCCAAGGACGATGACATGCTACCAAGAGAGGAAAACGATTCGACTGTCTGCTGACTTTCCGTTCGGGAACATACAGGCCAGAGGGAAGCAAGGAGTAACTCTAAAGTGCTGAACCAACGAAGAGAAAACTGTCGACCCAGAATTATAAAGCCAATGAAAATACCCTTCAAGAATAATGAAAACAAACACGAAAAAAAACTAAGACAATTCATCTTGAAGAGTTTTGCGTTTCAGGAAAAGGGAAAGGAAATGATACTAGAGAGAAAATCAGATTTTCAGGAAGGAAAGAGTATCAGAAATGGTAAATTATCTGGATAAATGTGAAATAATTAATTCCCTTTTGAGTTTATTTAAAATATATCTGAAATTATGTTATATACATAAGGTACCACAATTTAAAATGTGGAAAAGAAAAGACATGAAAATCTAATCATATTGCCTTGTGGGATTGATAATATATGTAGATGCAATTCACATGAAAACCATAGTATGAAGGATGGCAAGTGAGCTAAGTATATTTCTACAATTGCAGGGTCTGTATATTTTATCTAAGACTTAAATTTACGATATTACAACACTGAAACTCTAACTAGTCTGAAGAGTTAAGGATGCATACTGAAATCCCTAGAACACTCACTAAAAGAATAATACAAAAAGGTAGAGCTAAAAAGGCAAACTGAATAAATAAAAATGGAACTTGGAAAACTACTCAAATAATCCAAAAGAAGAAAGGCAAAGAAGAACAAAGGAACAGATAAAAAGCAAATAATGAAACAACAGATATCAATCCAATCGTATCAATGACAAAGAGTTAATGTCTTAACTTTCCAGTCAAAAGGAGATGTGACTAGACAGAAAAACAAGGCCAACCATATACTTTCTACAAGAGATACATTTTAAATATAAAGACATAGATAGCACGAAAGTAAATGGGTAAAAAATGATAAGCTATGCAAAAAAGGCGGCTGGAGTGGCCATATTAGTAGATGAACAGAATTCAAGATAAAGAGCACAACCAAGGAAAAATGACAAAAGGACTAACTTCATTAGGGGACAAATATATGCGCCTAAAAATTTAACTTTAAAAAACATGAAGCAAAAGCTGACAGAATTAAAGGGAGAAACAGACAATTCCAAAATCAACGCTGGAGATTTGAGCACCCCTCATTCAAAAAATGATAAAACAACTAGAGAAAAACATCTGGAAGAATTCAGACAGGAGACAGGAAAAGTGTCAGCGGCCCTGACTGAGGCAGCTTCACGGGACACTGCACCACCCACTGCAGAGCACACCTCCCCGTAAGGGCAGAGGGCTGCACACCCACACAAACCACAAGCCAAGCCATAAAACAAGTATCAACAGATTTAAAGGGACTGAGCCCACCAACAGTATGCTCCCTAGCTACAAACTAAGTAAATTAGAAGTCACTAGCAATAAGATTCTAGGAAAATCTCAAATGTTTGAAAATTAAACAATATTCTTAAATGAGCCTTAGCTCAAAGAAGAAGCCATAGAGAAGTGAGAAATTAATTTGAGTTGATTGATAAACTTGTGATATACAACTAAAGCAGTTCTTAAAGTGAAATATCTATATTCAAAAAGATCTAAAACTGGTTCAACTTAAGAAAAAGAACAACATGGAAGGATGGAGGTCATAAAGATAAAAGTAGAAACTAACAAATTATAAAATGGGAAAACACCAGGGAAAGTTATGAACAAATCTAATACATGGTGGGGAAAAATCAGAATAGCATTTGCCTCTGGAGAGGGTGGGGATAGGGCTGAGCTGAGAAAGAAAAACTAGGACTATGGATTACACACGTGCATGCATTTGTCCAAACCAGTGGGTATATACCTGAAATACGTGCATTTCAGTGTCTGTAACTAAACACTTGAGCACTGAACTCTAATGATATCCTTTTTTTTTAGGAGAAAGTGTCTGCAACTGTCTAGGAAATATAAGAAAAGAGACAACTGACAGGTGGAAGAGGTGTAGACAAAGGAACAGATATGGGATAAACCAAGCACAGTGAAATGCTAATAGCAGAAATGCTTCTCAAAGGACAATGCTGGACTAGGGAGAGAGCACGGAGATAACTAAAAGCCACAGGACTAGACAATAAAGTTGGAATAACTAAAAATGAATGGTAGAAATTATTTCAGCTTAGCTGTAGGTTTGAAAATTTTCGAAATAAAAAGCATAAGAATACCCCACATCAAGATATCAACTCACACTTTGCAGACGCACAAGAAGTTCCGAGCTGGTAACAAGAAGCATGTGGGGGGAAGTGGAGTGGGAGGACCTCCCTGGGGGCGGCGGACATGGGCCACAGGCCTTTTCATAGGGGCACACTCTAGGACCAAGAGGAGAACATCTGTGCACAGGCACCAGGGGACAGCAGCAAGGAGGGACAGGTCGGCACTAGAGGCGGACTAGAATCCCCTGCAGCCAGACAAAAGGAACACCCTGCGGCAGTCGGTATCCGGCCTGGAGATAAAGACCCCTGAAAGGAAAAATGGTTCACACTGCAGGGTTTTGAGTGAACATGGATTAGAACACCATGTGGCTTTCAAATGTTATGATGATGCATGTAAAAGAGCAGCCTGACTCTCTCTCTCTCTGCCCAGTTCTAATTTGGTCCCAGAATCTGATAAAAGGAACTGTTTCTATTAAAGAGGTTTCACCATGGCTGGACGTGGAGAGTGTGCAGAGAGCAGAGCTGTACCTGTTTCGAGTAGCCTCCGTAGATGGTGATGCCTCCCTGCGGGGTGACACACAGCAGGCACCCCGATCGCGGGGAGGGCCCAGTTCCTGCTGGGGACAGCTTTGTCCATCCAAGTGTGTCCAGGCTGAAGGTGTACACGTCATTATAATAAATGTAGTCTCTAGTCAATGACATCAGAAAAAGGGAGAGACATGAAAAGGTGAACCTTGAAAACATGAACCTAATTTAAATTATTTGTCTACCCTTTGCACTAGGTTATTTGTAATTCATATGAAAGGACTGCAAGTATTTGTGAGTCTGCATTTGAAAGTTAGAAATAATGCCAGCTCACAGAAGCACGGTCATTAATCTCGATGTGAAATCCTTTTGAGCTGAAAGTAATACCATAATTCTTTATGTGGTTTACAAAATCACAATCTTGCAAATAATTACCCCTTAGGCTCCTGAGTGTATAATTTTAAGAGCAACTGTGAATTATAGACATAACTGAATAATCAAAATGGAGATAGTCACAGCTTGGCAAGACATGTTAAGAAACCCTGGGCTGAGCTGGAGCAGAGAAAGAAGAGTCGGGCCACAAAGACCTGGAAAGTGAGGAGGGAGGGCGCACAACCAAGAAGCTAGAGGGCACGAGACACAAGGCCGGTGACACAAATGCAAGCAATGGTGCAGGGGGCCTGGCCTGGGCTTCCTGGAGGCAGCAGCACCCGCCCAGCATCACGGCTCCAGGGATGCAGTGGAACCGGGGTCAGAATCAGATGGGCTGGGGAGAGCAATCTGCAGGCAGAGTAGCAGCACCACAATTAAACTGACTGCAAAGTTATTTTTTTAAAAAAAGGCTTAGGAGTAAAGGAAAAGAACTTAAGTCCTAGGGAAGACACACACAGAGAGAACAGGCATCCAATCCCTTTGTCATCACGTGTGGTCGGATAAAAAGCCCTTAACAGCTGGCCTTTGCCTAGGGGTTCTTACCTGGCATGGACTATATGACAACGGGGACAGTAACAACCTGTCTGCCTTAGGTCTGCTTTTCCTGAACTGAATGAAGGATGCTAAAAAAAACACCATAGAGATAGATACCAGGCCAAGAACATGAGAGAACCCACTATCTGCCCTGGGAATGTGGTGCTTGCATGAGCACACACAGGAAACCAAGGAGAACTAGAGCCTCATATGGCCTCAGGTGGAATATGGGCTCCTTACTGCTCCCCATGGCAGGGGAGCTTCAACTATTTCAGATGAGCATTTCTCAGTGGACCCCTGGCTAGCACCAGCAGTATCCCCTGGGAATATGTTAGACATGAAATTCCCAGGTCCCATCCCAGGCAGACTGGGTTGGAAACCCAAGGGGATGGAACACTGCGGTCAGGGATTTAATGAGCCCTCTAGATGACTCTGAACTGGGCTAAAGTTTGAGAACCCAGTTTTAGAGATGACCACTTATACAGCTGTGGGGGCCCAGGGAAAAATGAAACCTGGGGTCCCTTGTTCAATGACTACTAAGAATTTCAAGATGGTGGCAGCAGAGCACTGAGGCAAGTGTGGAAATATGGGGCTCTTCTGAAATGGACGCAGGTGGCCTAGCCTGGGCCCTGGTTTTAGAGGGTAGGAGGCACTTTCAGGTGTACTCAGAATGGTTCTTCCCATAAAAATTCTATTCCCTTAATGCTACAGGAAAGAAAGATTCTTCTAGTACTAGTACCAACCTTGTACTCTCATGGAAACCACCAAAAAGAATTAATTGTCTCTTCCAGGCTACCATCCGATGTCCACTCCGACTGGAAGGCCCCCCTGTCGCTCTGAAATAAAAACACAATTAGGGAAAACAGCTGGGGACACAACTTCTAGGACAGAGAGAGAGAGAGAGAGAGAGAGCGAGAGAGAGAGAGCGCCGTAACATTATAAAGGGCATTTATGAAACACTAAAAGCAAATACCATACTCAGTGGTGAGAGACTGAAAGCTTTCTGTTAGGGAAGTTACAAACGCCTGTGAAGAAGCCATTGCCCAGCCCTCTTGTGCCCCCTTCCTTCTCTGGGGACGTCTAAGTGGCCATACCCCCAGCCTTCCACTGACCCCACCTCCTTTCCTACTGTGCCATTCTGTAGCTGGGGGAGATGTGAAGTGGAATAAAAAGGCCCAGCCACATATAAAACCCAGAAACTGGGACCATGCAGCCCCAGGTGCTTATCAGGAACTCACAACAGCAGGGCCCTTACCCCAAAACAGATAAAAACCCACACTCGGACATGGGTTGGCCTTTCTGATGCAAAGTGGTGCATGCAGAGCTGCCCTTCACCAACTCTGACTCAGAGTATTTTGGCCACCCAGGGAGACAGACCATGATAGGATGTCTTCCCCTGCTCTTCTGAACTCATTGTGCTGTGTAAGTAACAAAGAAATTAGTTGCTCTTCTGGACTCTTTATGCTGTGCAATTAGTGAAGAGATCATCTGCTAAAAGTTGTTGTGCCCTGAACCTGTGTTTCCACAGTGCATCGCTGTAGCAACTAGTTCCACACTTTCCCCCTAAGATCATGAATCAGACAAGGATGTCACCACTGTTATTCAACACTGTACTAGCAGTTCCAGCCAGAGCAATTAGGCAAGAAAAATAAAAGGCATTTGTATTAGTTAGGATTCTCTAGAGAAACAGAATCAACACGGAACATTCACAAATATAAAATTTATAAAAGTGTCTCATGTGACCATGGGAACGCAGAGTCCAAAATCCACAGGGAAGGCTGTGAAGCCAATAATTCCGATGGAGGGTTTGGATGAACTCCACAGGAGAGGCTCACCAGCCGAAGCAGGAAGAGAGACTGTCTCCTCTGAATCCTCCTTAAAAGGCTTACAGTGATTAGATTAAGCATCACTCATTGCAGAAGACACTCCCCTTGGCTGATTACAAATGGAATCAATTGTGGATACAGCTGAGGTGATCATTATTTAATTCTATGAAATGTCCTCATCGCAACAGACAGGCCAGTGCTTGCCCAACCAGACAAACAAGTACCACCACTTGGCCAAGCTGACACATGAACCTGACCATGGCAGCATCCAAAGTAAAAATGAAGTAAAACTTTTCCTATGTACAAGTGACATGATCCTATATATAGAAAATTCCAAAATATCAATAAGAAAGCTACTAGAATGAATTCAGCAAAACTGCAGGATGAAGTTAAATATGCCGAGGTCAGCTGGATTCCTACACACCACAAATGGACTATCTGAAAAGGAAATCAAGAAAACAACTCCAATTACAATAGCATCTAAAGGAATAAAATACCTAGGAAGAAATTTAACCAAGGAAGTGAGAGACTTGTACACTGAAAACTACAAAACGCTGCTGGAAGAACTAAAGGACCACCTAAATTAATGGAAAGACTCCTGTATTCGTGGTTTGGAAAACCCAATTTTATTATTATAGATTCAATAGAATATCAATTAAAATTCCAACAATTTACTTTGCAGAAATAGAAAAACCAATAAGCAAATTTATCTAGATGGGCAGGGTACCTGTAATAGCTAAAAAAAAATCTTGTGAAAGTAAAAATGAAGTGGGAGGTTTCATGCTACCAAGCCTTAAAGCATATTACAAAGCTATAGTTGTCAAAACAGCCTGATACTGGCATAAAAGCAGATATACTGAGCAATGGAATCAAACTGAGTATTCAGAAATAAACCCTCTCATCTATGGACAATTGATCTCTGATAAGGCAGTCAAGCCAACACAACTGGGACAGAGTAGCCTCAATAAATGGTGTCTGGAGAACAGGATATCCATATGCAAAAGAAAGAAAGGGGACCTATATCCCACATTCTATACAAAATTTAACTGAAAATAGATCAAAGACCTAAACATTAGAGTTAAAACAATAAAACCTTAGAAGAAAATGCAGGGAATTATCTTATAAATCTTATGAAAGGAGGTGGTTTCCTAGACCTCACACCTAAGCATGAGCAATGAAAAAAATAAATAATAAATAAATAGGATCTCCTCAAAATTAAACTTTTGTGCATCGAAGAATTTTGTAAAGTAAAAAGGCAGGTTATGCAATGGGCGACAATGTTCAGAAACCATGCATCAGACAAGGGGTTACTATCCAGAATATATAAAGAGATTCTACAACTCAACAACAAAAACACAAACAACCTAATTTAAAAATGGGCAAAAAACATGAACAGACATTTTTCAGAAGAAGAAATACAAATGGCTAAAAGACACACGAAAAGATGCTCAACTTCTCTGGCTATTAGGGAAATGCAAATCAAAACCAGAATGAGGTATCACCTCACACCCACTAGAATGGCCATTATCAAAACACAAAACAAAACAACAAAAGTGCTGGAGAAAGAGGCAAATTGATCTACTACTGAGGGAATGTAAAATGGTGTGCCTGCCTGTTCCGGAAGACAGTTTGGCGGTTTCTCTAGAAGCTAAGTATATAGAATTGCCATATGATCCAGCAATCCCATTAGTAGGTATATATTCAGAGAAACTGAAGACAAGGACACAAATGGACATCTACACATTGGTGTTTATAGCAGCATTATTTACAATTGCCAAGAAATGGAAACAACCCAAATGTCCATCAACAGATGAGTGGCTAAACAAACTGTGGTATATACATATGATGGAATATTATACAGCTGTAAGACAAAATAAAGTAATGAAGCATGCAACAACATGGATAGACTTTGAGGACATTATACTGAGTGAAAATGGCCAGAAACAAAAGGACAAATATTGTATGATCTCACTAATATGAACTAACACTAATGAGTGAACTTTAAGAATTAAAGTTAAGAACACAGGTTATCAGAAGATAGAAAGAGATTGGGTATTTAGTGCTGAAGTAACACAGAATGTGCAACAGGACATTCAGAAATGAAAAGAACAATACTATCTGATGGTAGCACAATAATACAAGTGCGCTGCGTGAAGCCCAGTGTGAGTGTGGTTGAGGGAGAAGGGCTGGGGGCACGTATGACAGCAGAAGGAAAGATAGAGGATAAAGACTGAGACAGAATGCCTAGAGTGGACAATGATGGTGATTAAATGTACAAATATAAAAACAGTTTTGTATGAGGGAGAACAAATGAATGTCAATGTTGCAAGGTGTTAAAAATGGGACGTTGTACAGGAAAAAATACAATTAATGCAAGCTAGGGTCTATAGTCAACAGCAACATAGTAATATGCTTCCACTAAAAGTAATAAAGGCATTATGAAAAAGCCAAATGTCGGCAGGTGGGGGGCACGGGAGAGGAGTATGGATTCTTTGTGGAAGAAAAGGAAACGCCTTCATACAGATTCTGGTGGCGAAGGCATGGCTATTTATTTAGGTTGGACTGTATGATGTGTGAATAAAACCGTTTAAAAGTGAATAGAGAGAAACAAGTGCTGGAGAAAATGATGTACCTACTTACTATTGGTAGGAAAGGTGAGAAGTGTAGCCCCTTGGAGGGCAGTGTGGTGGTTCCACAGGAGGCTAGGAGTAGGGTTGCCATATGATTCCGCAACCCTATCGTAGATACGTACCTGGAGTAACTGAGAGTGGGGACATGAATGGACATTTGCACACACTGGTCTCTATGGTGGCATTGTTCACAATTCACAATGAATGGAGGTGGCCTAAGGGTACAACAATTGAGGGATGGACGGGGTAACTGTGATGTACACACACAACATACTACTGACCAAGAAGGAATGAGGTTGTGATGCACGCAATTAGGTGAATCAACCTTGAGGATAGTTGTTGAATGAAATGTCAGAAACATAAAGAAAAATATTATTATGCCTCGTTCATATACACTAACTATAATATACAAACTCAGAGAACAGAAGTCAAGAGCATGGGTTATCAGCTTGGGGCCTATTGTAAAGGGTCCTAGATTGTAAGCTCTTACAGCAGTCACATATATTCAGGAGTTGGAACTGTTATTTCTAAATTCTGAGATACTGAGCTATTTGCACATAACTTGGTCATTCCCTGAAACCTCAGGTATTTATGTATCATCTGAGACTGAGAGTCAGAGCTCTGAAGATATGAAAGTCAGCATTACTTCATACCGCAACTGCTTAAAAAGTGATCACACTTCAACTAAAGATAAGAATGAAGCTGATCTGGATACGGACTAAGGTAAATCAGAACACAGGGTAAAGGATAACATGGTCCATATTTTAAAACCACAACTTCTGTATGAGATCAAAGGGAGAGATGTTTATTTGGTGTAAAATTTATATCTTGGGTTTATCTAATTTAACTTATATGGTCAGTTTATTCAAACACCATAATTACATGGAATCTTGAATGGGGCATGAATTCCTGTTGGTTTGTACAGGTTAGTGTGATTCCCCGATATATCCCAGAGTAATTTGGGCAGTGAATAAAAAAGTATTTGCAAAGTCCCCTTGGAGGGCTGGGGAGAAAGGAGGAAATACTAAACTTCCCAATCTGAGGAATTTCTGATATTCTTACAAGCAGTGGGTCAACCAATTTAGTAGGTTGGGCCCTCAATCTTGAGGTTCACCCTACAGAACTTATTCTTGCAAAGGAGAAGCTAAGCCTACATATAACTATGCCTAAGAGTCACCCCCCACAGAACCTCTTTTGTTGCTCAGATGTGGCCTCTCTCTCTCTAAGCCAACTTGGCAAGTGAACTCACTGCACTAATCCCCCCACGAGACATGACTGGCAGGCAGAAATGGCCCAGCTACATGACCAAATCAAAACACTGGAGGGGACCACAGAGTATGGAACAACTACACAAGAATCTTTATAGAGAAATAAAGAATATCAAGAAGACAACAGAAGAGAGCATAAAGAACAATTTGAAGGATTAAACAGAAAAACAGATCTCACAGAGATGAGGGATACTATAGACCAAATTAGAAAAACACTAGAGATGCATGATAGCAGATCTGAAGAAGGAGAAGGAAGAAAAAGTAAGCTAAAGACAGAACACCTGAACGAGAGTGCACAAAACAACAGATGGAAAAAAATGGAACTGGATCTCAGGGAAACGGTGGACAAAAAAAAAAAAAAAAGGCACACAAACATGAGAGTCACTGGTGTTGCAAAAGTAGAAGAATAAAGGGCTGGGAAGGTTAGCTGAAGGTATAAACAGAAAACTTCCCAATTCAGATAAAAGACCTAAAAAGGAAAAATCAAAGAGACACAATGAACCTCAACTAGAATAAATCCAAATAGACCAATTCAAGACACATACTAGTTAGACTGTCCTGAAAGCAACACAAGTGATCTGTTAAATACAAGGGAAAACACAGAAGAATGAGTTCAGACTACTCACCAGGCACCAGGGAGGTGAGAAGGCAGTGGTATGAAATATTTAGGATCCTGAACGAGAAAGGCTTCTTATTGCCTGGTTCTCTGTCTTTGTTTATGTTTAAAGATTTTAATCTCTTCCTCACTTTTGAAGAACAGTTTGGCTGGATAAAGAATTCTTGGCTGAAAGCCCTTCTTTATCCAGCCAAACTGTCCTTCAAAAGTGAGGGAGAGATTAAAATCCTTAAAGATAAACAATGACAGAGAACCAGGCAATAAGAGACCTGTCCTACAAGAAATACTAAAGGGAGCTAAAGAAAGAACACAAGAGAGGGAGGTCTGGAGGAATGCATAGAATTGTACAGTACCAGTAAGGGCAAGTAAAAGGATAAAAAGAGAGAGAGGGAACAGAATATACATATCTGACAAAAACTGAAGAATAAAATGGTAGGTTCAAGAAATGCTTTTACAGTAATAACTTTGAACGTTAATGGACTCAATTCACCAACTAAAATATATGGATTGTCAGAATGGATTAAAAAATATAATCTATCTATATGGTGTTTATAAAGACACATTTTAGACACAAGAACACAATTAGATTGGAAGTGAAAAGATGGAAAAAGATCTTCTATGCAAGCTGTAACCAAAGAAAGCATGAGTAGTTAGTTAAACTAATATCAGATAAAATAGATGTTAAATGTAAAGACATAAGAGGCAAAGAAGGTCACTACATATTAAAAGGGACAATTCATGGGGCCCATGCAGATGCACTCTTGTATAAAATAAATTGTAAAATGTACATGTCATTTTGGCTAGATAAGTCATGTAAAACAAATAAACAAGAAAAATCCCTACCAAATTTATGTTTTATTTTCCAGTCAATTGTATGTTAAGCTTTCTATTCTTGTTTTCATATTACATCATATTAAAATTCATACAGACAAATGGAAAAAAAGGGGGGGCAATTCACCAAGAAGAAATTACAATCATAAATGTTTATGCTTCCAATCAAGGAGCTTCAAAGTACATGAGGCAAACACTGGGAAAACTGAAAGGAGTTACAGACATTTCAACAATAATGAGAGACTTCAATACACCATTCTCCTCTATAGATAGAACCAGAAAGAAGATCAACAAGGAAATAGAGAACTTAAACAATGCAATAAATGAATTAGACCAAACAGACATATATAAATCATTACACTAAAACACCAGGATATCCGTTCTTCTCTAGTCTTCATGGAACGTTCTGAGAATAGATCATATGCTGGGATACAAAACAGGTCTTTTTAAAGTTCATAAGATTGAAATTATCCAACAGACTTTCTCTGACCACAATGGAATGAAGGTGGAAATTAATACTCACCAAAGAACCAGAACTGTCACAAATATATGGAGAGTTATCAACACACTCTTAAATAATCAGTGAGTCAAGGAAGAAATTGCTAGAGAAATTGCTAAATATCTGGAGATGAATGATAATGAGAATACATCAGAGCTTATGAGATACAGCAAAGGCAGTGCTGAGAGGAAAATTATTGCCCTAAATGCGTATATTTTAAAACAAGAATGAGCAAAACTCATGGACTTAACTGCTCACCTGGAGAAATTAGACAGAAAAACAGCAAATTAACTTGAAAGCAAATAGATAAAGAGAAATAACAAAGATTAAAGCAGAAATATGCACATGGAGAAAAAAAAGACAAAGAAAAAATAAACAAAACCAAAAGGTAGTTCTTTGAGAAAATCGATAAAATCAATGGACCCCTAGCTAGGTTGACAAAGAAAAAAAGAGAGAGGACACAAATAAACGAAATCAGAAACAAGAGGGAGACCACTACCACAGATCATGAAGAAATTTTAAAAGCCATAAGAGAATATTGTACACAACTATATGCCAACAATCTGGGCAATTTAGATGAAATGGACAAATTCCTAGAAACACATGAAATACCTATACCAACTCGAGAAGAAATAGAAGATCTCAACAAACAAATTACAAGTAAACAGAGTCAGTCGGTCATCAAATACAGCACATTAATGAATCAAAAGCAAAAAATCACATGATCATCCGAATGCTGAAAAGGCATTCGACAAGATTCAATATCCCTTCTATTTTTCTTTTTTTTTTAATTTTTAAAAATTTTTTTGAAAATATAGTAACAAACACAAACATTCATAACATATGATCATTCTGTTTTACATATGTAATCAGTAATTCACAATATCATCACATAGTTAGATATTCATCATCATCATCATTTCTTAAACATTTGCATCAATTCAGAAAAAGAAATAAAAAGAAAGCAAAAAATTCATACATACCATACCCCTTACCCTTCCCTTTCACTGATCACTAGCATTTCAATCTACTTTTTTACCATATGTTCCCCCTATTATTTATTTTTATGCCATATGTTTTACTTGTCTCTAGATAAGGTAGATAAAAGGAGCATAAGACACAAGGTTTTCACAATCACACACAGTCACACTGCGAAAGCTATATCATTATACAATCATCTTCAAGAAACATGGCTACTGGAACACAGCTCTACATTTTCAGGTAGTTCCCTCCAGCCTCTTCGTTACACCTTAACTAAAAAGGTGATAACTATTTAATGTGTAAGAATAACCTCCAGGATAACATCTTGACTCTGTTTGGAATCTCTCAGCCATTGACACTTTATTTTGTCTCATTTCACTCTTCCCCCCTTTGGTTGAGGAAGTTTACTCAATCCCTTGATGCTGAGTCTCAGCTCATTTCAGGATTTCTGTCTCATGTTGCCAGGAAGGTCCACACTGATGGGAGTCATGTCCCATGTAGACAGGGGGAGGGTGGTGAGTTTGCTTGTTGTGTTGGCTGGAGAGAGAGGCCACATCTGAGCAACAGAAGAGGTTCTCTTGGGGGTGACTCTTAGGCCTAATTTTAAGTAGGGTTGACCTATCCTTTGTGGGGTTAAGTTTCATATGAACAAACCCCAAGATTGGGGCTCAGCCTACTGCTTTGGTTGTCCGCACGGCTTATGAGACTATCAAGAATTCTCCACTTGGGGAAGTTGAATTTTCCCCTCTTCTCACCATTCCCTCAAGGGGACTTTGCAAATACTTTTTTACTCACTGTTCAAATCCTTCTGGGATTTACTGGGGCATCACTCTGGACAAACCACTCTGGACAGTGTATGCCCTACTCAAGGTTCCATGTACTTAAGGTGTTCAATTAAGCTGTCCACATAAGTTATATTAGGAAATGCACTAGTCAAAATATAAATTTTGTACCAAATAAACATTTTTTGTTTTAGTCGGACACACAAGTTTTAAAATATTAATTACCATCTATTTTCAACACTCTGTAGTAATGACATTCCTTTGTTCGTCCTCATGCAAAAATGTTTTTAAATTTGCACACTAAGGCACTATCATTATACACTCTATGCATTCCTAGATTATACCGTCTCAGTCTTTATCGTCTATCTTTCCACCAGCCCTCCTCCCTCTATCCTTCTCACATTCAGCTTCATTCAGTGTTCTAACATTATTGTGCTACAATCAGGTAGTATGGTGCTATCCATTTCTGAATTTTTACAATCAGTCCTGTGGCACAATGTATATCCCTTCAGCTCCAATTACTCAATTTCTTACCCTATTTCTATCTCCTGATGATCTCTGTTACCAATGAAATTCTCCAAGTTTATTCACTAATGTTAATTCATGTCAGTGAGATCATAGTATTTGTCCTTTTGTTTCTGGCTAATCTCACTCAGCATAATGTCCTTAAGGTCCATCCATGTTGTTACATACTTCATAACTTTATCCTGTCTTAAAGCTGCATAATATTCCATCATATGTATATACCACAGCTTGTTTAGCCACTTGTCTGTTGATGGACATTTTGGCCGTTTCCATCTCTTTGCAACTGTAAATAAGGCTGCTATAAAAATTGGTATGCAAATCTCGATTTGTGTCCTTGCCCTCATGTCCTCTAAATAGATACCTAGTAATGGTATTGCAGGGTCATATAGCAACTCTATACTTAGTTTCCTGAGGACCCATCAAACTGCCTTCCACAGCGGTTGTACCATTTTACATTCCCACCAACAGCGGATACTTGTGCCTCTTTCTCCACATCCTCTCTAGCACTTGTTTTCTGTTTTACTGATAATGGCCATTCTGGTGGGTATGAGATGATACCTCATTGTGGTTTTGATTCACATTTCTCTAACAGTCAGGGAAGTTGAGCATCTCTTCATGTGCCTTTTAGCCACATGTATTTCCTCTTCTGAGAAGTGTCTGTTCAAGTCTTTTGCCCATTTTGTAACTGGGTTGTCCGTCTTTTTGTTGTTGAGTTGTACAATCTCTTTGTATATTCTGGATACTAGACCTTTATCTGATATATCATTTCCAAATATTTCTCCTATTGGGTAGCTGTCTTTTTACTTTCTTGACAAAATTCTTTGATGCACAAGTGTTTAATTTTGAGGAGTTTCCATTTATTTATTTCTTCAAAGCTCATGCTTTGGGTATAAGGTCTAGGAAACCGCCTTCTATTATAAGATTTATAAAATATTTCCCTACATTTTCTTCTAACAGTTTTATGGTCTTAGATCTAATGCTTAGGTTTCTTTGATCCACTTTGAGTTAATTTTTGTATAGGGTGTGAGATATGGATCCTCTTACATTCTTTTGCATGTGGATATCCAGTTCTCTAGGCACCATTTATTGAAGACACTGTTCTGTCCCAGGTGAGTTGGATTGACTGCCTTAACAAAGATCAATTGTCCATAGATGAAAGGGTCTGCATCTGAACACTCTATTCGATTCCACTGGTCAATATATCCATCTTTATGCCAGTATGATGCTGTTTTGACCACTGTAGCTTCATAATACACCTTAAAAGTCACGTAGCCTGAGACCTCCGACTCCATTTTTCTTTCTCAGGATACTTCTAGCTATTCGGGGCACCCTGCCCTTCCAGATAAATTTGGTTATTGGTTTTTCTATTTCTGAAAAGTAAGTTTTTGGGATTTTAATTGGTATTGCATTGAATCTGTAATCCAATTTACGTAAAATTGACAACTTAACTATATTTAGTCTTCCAGTCCATGAAAACGGTATGCCCTTTTATTTATTTAGGTCTTCCGTGATTTCTTTTAGCAATTTCTTGTAGTTTTCTTTGTATAGGTCTTTTGTCTCTTTAGTTAAATTTATTCCTAAATATTTTATTCTTTTCATTGCAATTGTAAATGGAGATTTTTTTTTCTTGATTTCCCCCTCAGATTGTTCATTACTAATGTATAGAAACACTACAGGTTTTTGAGTGTTGATCTTGTAACCTGCCACTTTGCTGTACTCACTTATTAGCTCTGATAGTTTTCCTGTGAATTTTTCGGGATTTTTGACATATAATATCATATCATCTGCAAACAGTGAGAGTTTTACTTCTTCCTTTCCAATTCTGATGCATTGTATTTCTTTTTCTTGTCTAATTGCTCTGGCTAGAATTTCCAACACAATGTTGAATAATAGTGGTGATAGTGGACATCCTTGTCTTGTTCCTGATCGTAGGGGAAAAGTTTTCAGTTCTTCCCCATTAAGAATGATGTTCGCTGCAGGTTTTTCATATATTCCCTATATCATGTTGAGGAAGTTCCCTTCTATTCCCATCCTTTGAAGTATTTTCAACAGGAAAGGATGCTGAATTTTGTCAAATGCCTTTTCTGCATCAATCGAGATGATCATGTGGATTTTCAGCTTTGATTTGCTGATATGGCATATTACATTAATTGATTTTCTTATACTGAACCATTCTTGCATAGCTCGGATGAATCCTACTTAGTCATGGTGTATAATTCCTTTAATTATGCTGAATCTGATTTGCTAAAATTTTGTTGAGGATTTTTGCATCTATATTCATCAGAGAGATTGGTCTGTAGTTTTCTTCTTTTGTAATATCTTTGGCTTTGGTATGAGGGTGATGTTGGCTTCGTGGAATGAGTTAGGTAGCTTTCCCTCCTCTTCAATTTTTTTGAAGAGTTTGAGCAGGATTGGTACTAATTCTTTCATGAATGTTTGGTAGAATTCACATGTGAAGCCATCTGGTCCTGGACTTTTCTTTTTCAGAGTTTCTTAATGACTGATGCAGTTTCTTAATTGTGATTGGTTTCTTGAGGTCATCTATGTCTTCTCGAGTCAATGTTGGTTGTTCATGCCTTTTTAGAAAGTTGTCCATTTCATCTACATTGTCGAGTTTCTTAGCATAAAGTTGTTCATAGTATCCTCTCATTACTTCCTTTATTTCTGCGGGGTCCGTAGTTATGTCTCCTCTTCCATTTCTGATTTTATTTATTTGCATCCTCTTTCTTCTTTTTGTCAACCTTGCTAAGGGTCCATCAATTTTATTGATTTTCTCATAGAACCAACTTCTGGTTTTGTTGATTTTCTCAATTGTTTTCATGTTCTCAATTTCATTTATTTCTGCTCTAATCTTTGTTATTTCTTTCCTTTTGCTTGCTTTGGGGTTAGTTTTCTGTTCTTTCTCTAGTTCTTCCAAGTGAATAGTTAATTCACCAATTTTTGCCCTTTCTTCTTTTTTGATATAGGCATTTAGGGCAATAAATTTCTGTCTTAGCACTGCCTTTGCTGCATCCCATAAAATTCGATATGATGTGTTTTCATTTTCATTTGCCTCGAGATATTTACTGATTTCTCTTGTAATTTCTTCCTTGACCCACTGGTTGTTTAAGAGTGTGTTGTTCAGCTGCCATATATTTATGAATTTTCTGGCACTCTGCCCATTATTGATTTCCAACTTCATTGCTTTATGATCTGAGAAAGAGTTTTGTATGATTTCAATGTTTTCAAATTTACTGAGACTTGCTTTGTGACCTAGCATATGGTCTATCCTTGAGTGGGATCCATGAGCACTTGAGAAAAAGATGTATCCTGCTGTTGTGGGGTGTAATGTTCTATAAATGTCTGTTAATTCTAACTCATTTATGGTATTATTCAAATTCTCTGTTTCTTTATTGATTCTCTGTCTAGATGTTCTGTCCATTGATGAGAGTGAGGAACTGAAGTCTCCAACTATTATGGCAGATGTGTCTATTTCTCTTTTCAGTGTTTGCCTCACGTATTTTGGAGCATTCTGGCTTGGTGCATAAATATTTATGATTGTTATGTCTTCTTGTGGAATTGCTCCTTTTATTAATACATAGTGTCCTTCTTTGTCTCTTTTACCTGTTTTACATTTGAAGTCTAATTTGTTGGATATCAGTATAGCTACTCCTGCTCTTTCCTGATTGTTATTTGCATGAAATATCTTTTCTCAACCTTTCACTTTCAACCTATGGTTATCCTTGGGTGTAAGAAGTGTTTCCTATAGACAGCATATAGATTTGGGTCCTGTTTTTTAATCCATTCTGCCAGTCTATGTCTTTTGATTGGGGAATTTAATCCATTAACATTTAGTGTTATTATTGTATGGGTGGGTAGAACTTTCTACAACCATTTTGCCTTTTGGATTTTACATATCACATCTAATTTTTCTTCTGATAGTTTTCATTTCTACACTCTTCTCTACACCTCTCTCTCCTCTTTTCGTATCTGCCTCTAGTGCTTCCTTTAGTGTTTCTTGCAGAGCCAGTCTCTTGGTCACAAATTCTCTCAGTGATTTTTTTTCTAAAAATGTTTTAATTTCTCCCTCATTTTTGAAGGACAATTTTGATGGATATAGAATTCTTAGTTGGCAGTTTTTCTCTATTAGTAATTTAAATATATCATCCCACTGTCTTCTCGCTCCATGGTTTCTGCTGAGAAATCTACGCATTGCGCTTCCCTTGAATGTGATAGATTGCTTTTCTCTTGCAACTTTCAAGATTCTCTTTCTCTTTAACATCCGACATTCTGATTAGTAAGTGTCTTGGAGTAGGTCTGTTTGGATCTATTTGGTTTGCGGTATGCTGCACTTCTTGGATCTGTAATTTTAAGTCTTTCATAAGAGTTGGGAAATTTCCAGTGATAATTTCCTCCATTAGTTTTTCTCCTTCTTTTCTCTTCTCTTCTCCTTCTGGGACACCCACAACACATACATTCATGCGTTTCATATTGTCATTCAATTCCCTGAGTCCTTGCTCGTATTTTTCCATTCTTTACCCTATATTTTCTTTTGCTTGTCAGATTTCAGATGTTCTGCCCTCCAGTTCACTAATCCTATCTTCTGCCTCCTGAAATCTGGCATTGTAGTTTCCATTGTATTTTTCATCTCTTCTACTGTTCCTTTCATTCCCATAAGTTCTGTGATTTGTTTTTTCAAACTTTCGATTTCTTCTTTTTGTTCATTCCTTGCCTTCTCCATATCCTCCCTCAATTCACTGATTAGATTTTTGATGAGGTTTTCCATGTCTGCTTGAACATTCTGAATTAATTGTTTGAACTCCTGTATGTCATTTGAATTGTTGGTTTGTTCCTTTGACTGGGCCATATCTTCAATTTTACTAGTGTGATTCGTTATTTTTTGCTGGTGTCTAGGCATTTAATTACTGTAATTAGTTTATTCTGGAAATTGTTTTCATTTCTTTTACCTAGGATTTTCTTGCTGGATAACTTTGTCGTCTATCTGTTCTGTGACATTCAGTTCAGCTTATTCTGGACCACTAGCTTAGGTTTTGTTCAACAGATCAGAGTTTTTCAGTTCTTGTTTTCTTGTTTCTTGTCCTGGCTGCATGGTGCCTCCCCCACCCCCCACACTTAGGAGGGTCTACTTAGGTATTATAGACCCCAGCCAGATTTCCAAGACCAAACTGGCCTCCTGTCAGGAGGAAAGAGTCATCTGCATCAGTTTTCACTGAGGGTGAGACCCAGCAGGTTGAAATATTTTCCTTTGAAGTCTCTAGACTTTGTGATTTTCCTATCCTGCTCAGTATGTGGTGCTTTTCTGCCTGCAGGTCCCACCAGCATAAGGTGATGCGGTACCTTTATCTTCAGCAGACTCTCCCTGCTGGGGCATGGTGGAGACAGAGGAGAGGTTTTAAACTGGCTTTAATCACTTCCATTTTCCAAACCCTAGGGTCTGAATTCCTTGAGGGAGGGAATTCACCTGAGCTGGGCCCCACCCCTCTCCTGCGGAAAGCACAGGCTCCAGACAAGCTCTCAAACAAGCTTGTTTCTGCCTATCCGTGGGGCAGCTGCAGCCTGAGAAGCTCTGCCGCTGTATCTAAAGACAGTCAAGCCTTTGTAGAAACAAAGCCACAAAAAGAAAGAAAAATCCTTCTCAGAGCAGGACCCTGTTTCTTGGGTTTGCCAATCAAGAGCATAAGTTGGTATGTTGCTTTGCATACCTTCAGATCCTACCTGCCCCCTCCTTTCCTTCAGGGTCTAGACCCTTTCAAGTATTATGTGCTATCTGATCCAAAAAAATCTTTCTTTTTTTCTTTTGTCTTTTTCTGTCAGCGCTGTTCCCTTGGCACTGGGGCAAAAAATCAGCAACTTCCGCTTTGACGATTTCAGCTGAGCTGTGGGCCTTTTTTTAGTAGTCAGAATTTGTGAATTAATTCCACAATTGGAACTTAGTCGTGCTCACCCCTGCTGCTAGTAAAGTCCCTTTCCTTTCCCCTCTGGGAAGGAGCCTGTAGGGGAGGGCCGACACGGCTTGGGGCACTCATGGTTCTGGGGCGGGGGCTCGCAGCCGTTTCTACTGGTCCAGACTGGGGTACGCTGTGTATCCGGTCACTGATGTGGCCCCAGTAGTTGTTCTGTACTATTCCTGGCTGTTTAGTAGCTGCTCTGGAGGACGAACTAAATCCCACACCTAGCTAAACCGCCATCTCGGCACTCTCCAGACTGATTACTTTCAGTATCCCTTCTTGATAAAAGCTCCAGAAAAAGTAGAAATCAAAGGAAACTTCCTCAATATGATAAAGGGCATATGTGAAAAACCCACAAATCTACAACCAGTGTTGTATCCAATAGGAGAGACTGTAAGCTCTCCCTCTGAGATTGGGAAAAAGACATGGATGCCCACCATCACCACTATTATTCAACACTGTGCTTGAGGTCCCAGCAAGAGCAATTATGTAAGAAAAAGAAATAAAAAGCATCCAAATTGGAAATTATCTGCAGACAACATGATCCTATATTTGGAAAATCCCAGGAATTCTACAACAAAGCTACCTGAGTTAATAAACAAATACAGCAAAATGGAAGGATACAAGAAAAATGCACAAAAATTAGCTGTGTTTTTATTCTCTAGGCATGAGCTAACTGAAGAAGCAATTAAGAAAAAAGTCCCCTTCACTACAGCAACTAAAATAATCAAGTACTAAGAATTAACTTTTCTATGGATATAAAGGACCTATATTCAGAAAACTACAAAACACTGCTTAAAGAAATCAAAGAAGACCTCAACAGGCAGAAAGACATTCCATGTTCATGGTTAGGAAGGCTAATATCAATTCTTGCCAAACTGATCTACAGATTCAATGCACTATCAATCACAATTTCAACAACCTACCTTGCAGAATTGGAAAAATTTCTTATCAAATTTATTTGGAAGGGAAAGGGGTCACAAACAGCCAAAAGTACCTGAAAAAGAATGAAGTGGGAGGTCTTACCCCTCCTGACCTTAAAGCTTATTATAAAGCCAAAGTGGTCAAAACAG